>OX637627.1:1074401-1354748 GCA_951802195.1 Tausonia pullulans
AGAGTCCCCAGGCGTCCGAAGCGTTCCAAGCGTTGCTGGATGCCTTGCTGGCATTCCTTCCTCCCTCCTCCTTCCTTCTCCCGTGTTCCCTCCTCCTATCCCTTCTGCCTCCCTTCCCTTGGTGATCCTTCGGCTTGCCGACCATGCTGTAGCACTCTGCCTTGAAGTGCCCCTTCTTCCCGCACGCGTGGCAGACTGCCGTCGCCTTGTCGACCTTGAGGGCCGAGTCCTCGGTGGAGTGACTGCCGCCAGATCGAGAGGACTTGGTGCGGATGTGGGAGAGGAGCGAGGTGGTGACGAGCTTCGGTGTGAGCACCTTCTCGGATTCCTGGTACTGGAGGGAGACGACGTCTGCGAACGTCTCGAGGGATGGGGGAAGGCCAGAGAGGAACTGGAGGGCGAGCTGTTCGGGGTTCTTGATGACGTCCATGTTGAGAGACTCTGCCTCTGCGACTAGGGTCTCGAACTCCTCGATGTAGGCCTGCGCTGACGAGCCTTCGTCCATCCGCAGGTCCCTCAGCTTCTTCTGCACGATGAGCTTTCCTGCCGTGCCTTCGACCTTGTGGCTAGTCTTGAGGATATCCCATGCCTCCTTTGCTGTCTCGCACGCGGCGATCCTTAGGAGGTTCCCGTCCGAGACTGCCATCTGGATGCGGTGGAGAGCGAACTCGTTCCTCTCGTCCCATGTCGAGGCGGCGAGGGAGCCTGCTGCGTCTTCTGCAGTGGCGACTGGCCTCGTCTCTGTGCCCAAGACGAGGGACTTGCACTTGCACTCCGAGAGCGCGATCTGCATGCGGATGGACCAGGTGGAGTAGTTGGATCCATCGAGCTTGTCGAGCTTGAAGAGTCGGAGGTGCTTCTCGGTGGCGAATGGCGACGACATGTCGGTAGTGTAGCGTGTTGTTGCAAGTGGTGCTGATAACGTGTTGCGATTAGCCTGCCAACGAGAGAGAGGGTCTGGTAGAGAACCTTCAGAACAAGTGATATAGGCAGTGGCTATGTAAGGAAAGGTACGAACCTGGTAGAGGACCTTCAGAACAAGTGAAGGTCAATTGCCAGGGGAGAAAATGTGGGCTTAAATAGTTTAGCTATGTGGCAAAGAAAAGGAGGCGTGTCTGTCACCTCGCGGGTCCGATACCTCACGGGTCCAGCGCCCCGCGCGGCGCTCTCACGGCGCCACCACCACAATTTCCAACAGTCAGTCCTCAGTGTCTTGACTGACCTCCCTGTCGCCTTCTCCACCCTCTTGCTCCAGTCCACAAACGTCTGGTACGCCTCCGACTTCCTCTCGAGGGCGAAGGACCAGTGGTACTGGGTGGCATCGTCCCAGATGGTCATCATGTACGACCTGTTCTGGTGGGAGGGGACTGGCATGGGTCCTTGGAGGTCAGAGTGGCCGAGGTCGAGGACCTGCTTGGCCTTGGTGGTGGAGGTTGGGAAGGGAGACCGGTGCTGCTTCCCTTGGAGACAAGGTACGCAGACTTGTTTGGCAAACTGCTGGATTTCGTCCTCGCTG
The DNA here is from genome assembly GCA_951802195.1 of Tausonia pullulans. Classification (NCBI taxonomy): domain Eukaryota; kingdom Fungi; phylum Basidiomycota; class Tremellomycetes; order Cystofilobasidiales; family Mrakiaceae; genus Tausonia; species Tausonia pullulans. Next base: position 1,075,918 of record OX637627.1, read on the forward strand.
ACGTCGGGCAGAAGGTGATCCTTGGCCAGGCATTTCATGGCCGTCGGCGAGGCGTGGCCGAGTCTACGGTGGAGGATCGCGGCCTGCTCCTTCTCGTCGAGCTTGTATGCGGCGGCAGTGTCGCCCATCTTGGTGCGTCCTGCGGCGCGTCCTGCGGTGTGGATGTCGAGCTTCCAGAGATTCCTTCCCCAGCTGACTCCCTTCATGAACGTCTTCCCACCCTTCCTGAACTCACAGTGGTCCCCCCTGAAGACGACCTCGGCGCCACGCTTGGTGAGCTGGCCGACGGAGAGCAGGTTGGCAAAGTGGGGGATGTAGTAGACGTTGGAGATCCGGTAGGCGAGCTCGTTGCCGTTGATTCTGGCGGTGACGTGCATGTGGCCCCTGCCGACGGTGTTGACCGTCTGTTTGTCTGCTACCCTGATGGCAGTGACGAAGGGCTCAAAGTCGACGAGATCCGCGCGATTGCTGGTGATGTGGTTGCTGCAACCGGTGTCTGCGATCCACGGCGTCTTGTTGGTGTTGGTGGCGACAGAGTGGGCCGACTGGGTGGGTCTGGCTCTTGCTCCACTCTGAGAGTGACCACCGGCCGCCCGGTGCTGGGGCAATGGCTCGCCGGCCAAGAGTCCCCAGGCGTCCGAAGCGTTCCAAGCGTTGCTGGATGCCTTGCTGGCATTCCTTCCTCCCTCCTCCTTCCTTCTCCCGTGTTCCCTCCTCCTATCCCTTCTGCCTCCCTTCCCTTGGTGATCCTTCGGCTTGCCGACCATGCTGTAGCACTCTGCCTTGAAGTGCCCCTTCTTCCCGCACGCGTGGCAGACTGCCGTCGCCTTGTCGACCTTGAGGGCCGAGTCCTCGGTGGAGTGACTGCCGCCAGATCGAGAGGACTTGGTGCGGATGTGGGAGAGGAGCGAGGTGGTGACGAGCTTCGGTGTGAGCACCTTCTCGGATTCCTGGTACTGGAGGGAGACGACGTCTGCGAACGTCTCGAGGGATGGGGGAAGGCCAGAGAGGAACTGGAGGGCGAGCTGTTCGGGGTTCTTGATGACGTCCATGTTGAGAGACTCTGCCTCTGCGACTAGGGTCTCGAACTCCTCGATGTAGGCCTGCGCTGACGAGCCTTCGTCCATCCGCAGGTCCCTCAGCTTCTTCTGCACGATGAGCTTTCCTGCCGTGCCTTCGACCTTGTGGCTAGTCTTGAGGATATCCCATGCCTCCTTTGCTGTCTCGCACGCGGCGATCCGCAGGAGGTTCCCGTCCGAGACTGCCATCTGGATGCGGTGGAGAGCGAACTCGTTCCTCTCGTCCCATGTCGAGGCGGCGAGGGAGCCTGCTGCGTCTTCTGCAGTGGCGACTGGCCTCGTCTCTGTGCCCAAGACGAGGGACTTGCACTTGCACTCCGAGAGCGCGATCTGCATGCGGATGGACCAGGTGGAGTAGTTGGATCCATCGAGCTTGTCGAGCTTGAAGAGTCGGAGGTGCTTCTCGGTGGCGAATGGCGACGACATGTCGGTAGTGTAGCGTGTTGTTGCAAGTGGTGCTGATAACGTGTTGCGATTAGCCTGCCAACGAGAGAGAGGGTCTGGTAGAGAACCTTCAGAACAAGTGATATAGGCAGTGGCTATGTAAGGAAAGGTACGAACCTGGTAGAGGACCTTCAGAACAAGTGAAGGTCAATTGCCAGGGGAGAAAATGTGGGCTTAAATAGTTTAGCTATGTGGCAAAGAAAAGGAGGCGTGTCTGTCACCTCGCGGGTCCGATACCTCACGGGTCCAGCGCCCCGCGCGGCGCTCTCACGGCGCCACCACCACAATTTCCAACAGTCAGTCCTCAGTGTCTTGACTGACCTCCCTGTCGCCTTCTCCACCCTCTTGCTCCAGTCCACAAACGTCTGGTACGCCTCCGACTTCCTCTCGAGGGCGAAGGACCAGTGGTACTGGGTGGCATCGTCCCAGATGGTCATCATGTACGACCTGTTCTGGTGGGAGGGGACTGGCATGGGTCCTTGGAGGTCAGAGTGGCCGAGGTCGAGGACCTGTGTCAGGATCTTACGGTTCACTACATAGGCTCTGTGCTTATGTGGCTGCAGAATCTCGCGGACCCGCCACCTCGGCTCCTCGTCTGTGTAGCATCGCCCTTAATTGCTCAGCTTCCATTTTTAGCCTCTCTTCAGCCACACTGTCACACACTCTTTGTTTTCTCACCCTTAGTCCATAAGACACTCAGTTCATCGTACAATTTGTTCTACACTCTGACTACCATTTGGATTCGACAAATTTGCCCAAGACATCGAAGCGAGCCTGTGTCACTGCCCGCACTTCAGTCTACTATTCCACACACGCCCTCCCCTTAGCACCCGTCATCCTCAGCCCTTGACCCTTGGGCCAATCCTAACATCAGTCAGAGTCACCGTCTGTCACCCGCTCGCTCCTAGTGGTCTCCACCTCGACACTGTCCTAGCCAACATGGATAATCCCAACGCAGACCCTCGAATCGTTACCGAACTTGCTCTTGCAAGACAGCAAGTTGACCGTCTAAGGACCGCCCTTAAAAATCTCCGACAACAACAACAACAACAGACAGAGGTTATCACCTCGCATCCCGAAGTCAAAGACTACCACGGACCTACTCCCCACGCCTTCAGTGGCAAGAGATCAGAATCGGAGACCTTCGTCCTCAAGCTTGATAACATTTTTCGCCTGCAACCCGTGTCCCTCGGAACGGACGACATGAGGATTCAATACGCGATCTCACTCCTTACGGATGACGCTTTCAACTGGGTCCGCCCTTACCTCCTCGTCGATGATTCCGACCGTCCGGACTGGTTCGACAGCTGGCCACGTTTCAGGGCCCGCCTCCTCAAAGACTTCGGAGAAATCGACCGCGTCGAAACCGCTCGGCGCGCTCTCAAGGATCTTCGTCAAACGACCACAGTTTCCATCTACGCCTTCGAGTACAGACGCCACAAACTCCTCCTTGACTTTGGCGATCAGTATCATCGTTTTAACTTCTTCGACGGTCTCAAGCTTGATGTCAAGGAACGTCTCGTCCGTGCTCAAAACTATGCCAACCTCGACGATCTTATCGACGCCGCCATCGAATGGGACAACGCCCTCACCGACTTTCGCCACGCTCATGCACCCCGCAACGTCAGCCGTCCAACCGTCGCCACAGTCGTCCCTCCCGCTCGTCGTACCTTCTTCCCGTTCGTACCCGTGACCAACACCTCAGCCTCATCATCCGGCCCCGTCCCCATGGAGGTCGACGCCACCTCTCGGCCTCGTGGCCCCCTCTCCGACGCGGAAAGGGAGCGCCGCCGACGCGACGGCCTCTGCCTATACTGCGCCAGCAAGGACCACCGAGTTATCAACTGTCCCATCGCTCCTCGTCGATTCTTCAATATCTCGGCTATCTCGGCCACCAATACCGCCAATGGCGTCCCTCGTTCAGCCACAATCAAGGAGATTATCAACGATCAAGACTCAGCGTGACTAGCCGACCCGTCCGACCCGACGGGTTCGCCTTCGTCTGCCAACGGCCCCTCGCTTTTCGACAACGTTTCTGGACCCCCTCTTTACTCCTTTTTTATTCAAAACACCAAAGAATCACTTCGCGGTCCTCCCATGCTCCCCCCGGTCGACCGTTTTTCGCTACCCTCTAACCCATTCCATTGCCTTTCCACCGACGACATCCCCACGGCTTCCTTTCATGAGGAAGATCACGTCGTCCTGCCCCTCTCCATCGCCTTCGGATCCACCTCCTTCGACACATACGCACTGATCGACAGCGGTGCCACATCCAACTTCATCGACTCGTCCCTCGTCGACAAGCATTCGGTTCCACTCGTGGTAAAGAACGCCCCTCGCGCCCTCGAGGTCGTCGACGGTCGCCCGATTGCATCGGGAGCCGTCACGCATCACACCTCTCCCCTGGCCCTCACCGTACCTAGGCATCGACACACCGAATCCCTCTCTTTCGACGTCACCTCCCTTGGTCACTATCCGATCATCCTCGGTATTCCCTGGCTCAAACGACACAATCCCTCGATCGACTGGCCAGCGCATTACCTCGTTTTCGATTCGCAGTACTGCCGGAGCTCCTGCCTCTCACGAGAAACTCCCACCCTAGCCAAACCCCTCAGTCAAGTCCCACCATCGTCTTTCAACGAGGCTTCATCGCCCTCGTCCCCGCCCTTGTCCTTGTCCTCGCCCAAGCCCTCGTCCTCGCCCAAGCCCTCGTCCTCGCCCAAGCCCTCGTCCTCGCCCAAGCCCTCGTCCTCGCCCAAGCCCTCGTCCTCGCCCAAGTCCTCGTCCTCGCTCAGGTTCAAGTTCAAGTCCTCGTCCTCGCCCAAGCCCTCGCCCAAGCCCTCGCCCAAGCCCTCGTCCTCGCCCAAGCCCTCGTTCTCGCCCAAGCCCTCGTCCTCGCCCAAGCCCTCGTCCTCGCCCAAGTCCTCGTCCTCGCTCAGGTTCAAGTTCAAGTCCTCGTCCTCGCCAGTCAGCCACCGATCGCTCCTCCCTGCCGTCATCTCCGCCACCCGGTCTTCGCCTTACTTCTCTGTTATCCCGCCTACGGACCCGCTTGACCCCCCGGACCGTGAGCCTTCACCCCCGGAGATTAATGTACCCGCCATCGTCCCACCGGAGTATCACGCCTACCTCAAGGTTTTCGAGAAGTCCTCAGCCTCGGAACTACCTCCTCATCGGCCATACGACCATGCCATCACTCTCAAGGACAACACGCAGCCACCCTTCGGGCCAATCTATGGTCTCTCATCGGTCGAACTCGGCGCTCTTCGTGAGTTCCTCGACGAGAACCTCGCCAAAGGTTTCATCGTCCCCTCGAAATCACCTGCCGCTGCTCCCATCCTTTTCGTCAAGAAGAAGGACAAATCTCTCCGCCTCTGCGTCGACTACCGCCGTCTCAATGCTATCACCATCAAGAATCGGTACCCGCTCCCACTCATCTCGGAATCCCTTGACCGGCTGGCCACTGCCAAGTTCTTCACCAAACTCGACCTTCGAGGCGCCTACAACCTCGTTCGGATCGCCCCGGGTGATGAATGGAAGACTGCCTTCCGCTGTCGCTACGGGCTGTTCGAGTACAAAGTTATGCCCTTTGGGCTGACGAACGCACCAGCCACATTCCAGCACTTTATGAACGACACTCTCCGCGACCTCCTCGACATCTCCGTCATCGTCTATCTAGACGATATCCTCATATTTTCCCCCACCCTCGACACACATCGCCAACACGTTGCCACTGTCCTCGAGCGCCTCCTGACAGCGCGCCTCTGGGTCAAGCCGGAGAAGTGCGCCTTCCACCAGGACGAGGTCGATTTCCTCGGCTACATCGTCGGCGCTCAAGGCATCAAGATGGATCCCTCCAAGATCTCAGCCGTCACAGACTGGCCGGTACCCACCTCGGTCAGACACATCCAGTCCTTCCTCGGATTTGCCAACTTCTACCGCCGTTTCGTCCACCGGTTCTCAAAAGTCGTCGCTCCCATTACGTCCCTCCTCAAGAAAGGTGTCCCCTTCCACTTCGGACCGGAGCAACTCGCCGCTTTCAAGACCCTCAAGTCCAAGTTCACCTCGTCTGCCGTCCTCACCGTCTTCGATCCCTCGCTTCCCCTCGTCCTCGAGACGGACTCATCCGATTTCGCCGTTGCCGGCGTCCTCTCGCAACGCGCCGTTGCCCTTCGCTCGCCACTCCGCCCGATCGCCTTCTACTCGCGCAAGCTCAACCCGGCCGAACTCAACTACGAGATCCACGACAAGGAAATGTTGGCGATCATCGAGTGCCTCAAGGAGTGGCGCCATTACTGCGAAGGACACCCATCACCTCTCACCATCTACACCGATCACGAGTCGCTCCAGTACTTTACCACCTCCAAAGCCCTCTCCCGCCGTGAGTCCCGCTGGGCCGAGTTCCTCTCTGGTTTCAACTTTGTCGTTATCTACCGCCCTGGAGGACGCAATACCGTCGCCGATGCCCTGTCGAGGCGACAGGACCTTTCGGAGGGGAGTCGCCCTTCGGACCAGACACCCAGACGCCTTCTCAAACCCGACCAGTACATCATTGCCGCCAACCTCAGGTCCCGTCCTTCGGCCGCTGCCGCTCCCCTCAATCAAGCTCCCCTCGATCAAACTTCCTTCAATACTATCGGCAACATCCCTGCGCTCTTCGAACCCATTGACTCGGAACCTCCGGAACCCATTCCCGACCTCGATCCTCGCCCCAAGCTCCTTCCTCGTCTTCTCACCGCACAACTCGCCGACCCATCACTCGCCCCCCTCATTGACCTCCTCCGTCATCCGAATCGCCCTCGCTCTCCCGACGATGTCAAGGCTCTCCAGGGTCTCTCGCTCCACCCTACAGACCTCCTTCTCTCGCGCGGCCTCGTCCTCGTTCCGGACGATCACCAGCTACGCCTCGACCTCGTCCGCGCCTGCCACGAGCCTCGCCTCGCTGGGCACCTTGGCGCTCGCAAGACCCACGACCTTCTTCGACGCTCGTTCACTTTCCCCTCTGATTACACGTTCGTTCAGACCTACACCTCCGGCTGCGACCTTTGCGTCCGCAACAAGACAAATCGGCGCGCACCCTTCGGCCTCCTCCAACCGCTTCCGCCACCGACACGCCCTTGGACGATGATCTCCATGGACGGCATCGTCAAGCTCCCAACCTCCGACGGCCTCGACTGCATTCAAGTTTTCATCGATCGATTCACCAAGATGGTTCGTCTCGTCCCGTACTGTGAAGCCGGTTTCGCGGCTCCCGAGCTCGCTCGGATGTACCTCGACCACGTTGTCCGGCACCACGGTTTCCAGACAGACATCACCTCGGATCGCGGATCGACCTTCACCTCCGCTTTCTGGCGATCTTTCCTCTCTCTCATCGGCACTGCCCCTCATTTCACTACCGCCTTCCACCCCGCGGCCAACGGCCAAACCGAGCGTGCTAATGCCGTCGTCGAGACCTTCCTTCGGATCTTCTGCAACCACCATCAAGACGACTGGGTCTCGCTCCTTCCCTCCTGCGAGTTCGCTCTCAACAACTCGCTAGCGGTCGCCACCCAGCACACGCCTTTCTTCGCCAACCACGGTTTCCACCCTCTCTCGTCATCTGACCTCCTCGCCGCCTCTACCTCGCACAATCCCGCCGCCGATGCCACAGTTGCCAAGCTTCGCGCTCTTCATACCGAGATCCGAGATCACATCCTCGCTGCCCAACGTTCATACAAGACCTTCGCTGATCAATCCCGTCGTCCTACCACCTTTCTAGGGGAAGACGGCAAGGATCCTTCCCCTCCGATCTTCAAGACCGGCGATCTGGTCTGGCTCAATCGTCGCAACATTACTACCGATCGGCCCTCGCTCAAACTCGATGTCAAACACCTCGGCCCTTTCCGGATCCTCCGTGTGCTCTCGGACATCTCCTTCGAGCTCGACTTGCCTCCCACAGTCCCGGTCCATCCTGTTTTCCACGCCTCGCTCCTCTTGCCACACGCCCCCGGACACCCCGGTCAACACCAGCCTGCCGCGTCTCCAGTCAACGCCGCCGACCCAGAGCTGTACGTCGTCGAACGCATCATCAAGATGGACGTCCGCGACGGCAAGCACTTCTACCTCGTTCACTGGCAAGGCTATCGCGACGAGGAGGACACATGGGAGCCGTACGATCACGTTGCTCATCTTCGCCTCCTCAAAGCCTTCCACCGCGCCCATCCTGATCTTCCCAAGCCATCGCGTCGAATAATCCGTCGTCCTTCTCGCCGTCCTCGTCGCCGTAACCCCTAGCTCTCAGGTCCTTTGCCCTCTCAGGAGTTCGGGCCTTAGCCGGGGGCTCCTGTCAGGATCTTACGGTTCACTACATAGGCTCTGTGCTTATGTGGCTGCAGAATCTCGCGGACCCGCCACCTCGGCTCCTCGTCTGTGTAGCATCGCCCTTAATTGCTCAGCTTCCATTTTTAGCCTCTCTTCAGCCACACTGTCACACACTCTTTGTTTTCTCACCCTTAGTCCATAAGACACTCAGTTCATCGTACAATTTGTTCTACACTCTGACTACCATTTGGATTCGACAAATTTGCCCAAGACATCGAAGCGAGCCTGTGTCACTGCCCGCACTTCAGTCTACTATTCCACACACGCCCTCCCCTTAGCACCCGTCATCCTCAGCCCTTGACCCTTGGGCCAATCCTAACAACCTGCTTGGCCTTGGTGGTGGAGGTTGGGAAGGGAGACCGGTGCTGCTTCCCTTGGAGACAAGGTACGCAGACTTGTTTGGCAAACTGCTGGATTTCGTCCTCGCTGACGTCGGGCAGAAGGTGATCCTTGGCCAGGCATTTCATGGCCGTCGGCGAGGCGTGGCCGAGTCTACGGTGGAGGATCGCGGCCTGCTCCTTCTCGTCGAGCTTGTATGCGGCGGCAGTGTCGCCCATCTTGGTGCGTCCTGCGGCGCGTCCTGCGGTGTGGATGTCGAGCTTCCAGAGATTCCTTCCCCAGCTGACTCCCTTCATGAACGTCTTCCCACCCTTCCTGAACTCACAGTGGTCCCCCCTGAAGACGACCTCGGCGCCACGCTTGGTGAGCTGGCCGACGGAGAGCAGGTTGGCAAAGTGGGGGATGTAGTAGACGTTGGAGATCCGGTAGGCGAGCTCGTTGCCGTTGATTCTGGCGGTGACGTGCATGTGGCCCCTGCCGACGGTGTTGACCGTCTGTTTGTCTGCTACCCTGATGGCAGTGACGAAGGGCTCAAAGTCGACGAGATCCGCGCGATTGCTGGTGATGTGGTTGCTGCAACCGGTGTCTGCGATCCACGGCGTCTTGTTGGTGTTGGTGGCGACAGAGTGGGCCGACTGGGTGGGTCTGGCTCTTGCTCCACTCTGAGAGTGACCACCGGCCGCCCGGTGCTGGGGCAATGGCTCGCCGGCCAAGAGTCCCCAGGCGTCCGAAGCGTTCCAAGCGTTGCTGGATGCCTTGCTGGCATTCCTTCCTCCCTCCTCCTTCCTTCTCCCGTGTTCCCTCCTCCTATCCCTTCTGCCTCCCTTCCCTTGGTGATCCTTCGGCTTGCCGACCATGCTGTAGCACTCTGCCTTGAAGTGCCCCTTCTTCCCGCACGCGTGGCAGACTGCCGTCGCCTTGTCGACCTTGAGGGCCGAGTCCTCGGTGGAGTGACTGCCGCCAGATCGAGAGGACTTGGTGCGGATGTGGGAGAGGAGCGAGGTGGTGACGAGCTTCGGTGTGAGCACCTTCTCGGATTCCTGGTACTGGAGGGAGACGACGTCTGCGAACGTCTCGAGGGATGGGGGAAGGCCAGAGAGGAACTGGAGGGCGAGCTGTTCGGGGTTCTTGATGACGTCCATGTTGAGAGACTCTGCCTCTGCGACTAGGGTCTCGAACTCCTCGATGTAGGCCTGCGCTGACGAGCCTTCGTCCATCCGCAGGTCCCTCAGCTTCTTCTGCACGATGAGCTTCCCTGCCGTGCCTTCGACCTTGTGGCTAGTCTTGAGGATATCCCATGCCTCCTTTGCTGTCTCGCACGCGGCGATCCTTAGGAGGTTCCCGTCCGAGACTGCCATCTGGATGCGGTGGAGAGCGAACTCGTTCCTCTCGTCCCATGTCGAGGCGGCGAGGGAGCCTGCTGCGTCTTCTGCAGTGGCGACTGGCCTCGTCTCTGTGCCCAAGACGAGGGACTTGCACTTGCACTCCGAGAGCGCGATCTGCATGCGGATGGACCAGGTGGGGTAGTTGGATCCATCGAGCTTGTCGAGCTTGAAGAGTCGGAGGTGCTTCTCGGTGGCGAATTGTTAGGATTGGCCCAAGGTTCACGGCGGAGGATGATGAGTGGGAGGAGGGGCGTAGATGGAACCGTAGACTGAAGGGCTGATAGTGACACAGGCTCGCTTGGGGGTCTTGGGCAGGTTTATCGAATCCAAATGGTAGTCAGAGTGCAGAACAAAAGGTACGATGAACTAAGCGTCTTATGGGCCAAGGGTAAGAAACAAAGAGAGTGGGACAGTGTGGCTGAAGAGAGGCTAAGAATATGGAAGCTGAGCAATTAAGGGCGATGCTACAAAGTCGAGAAGCCGAGGTGGCGGGTCCGCGAGATTCTGCAGCCACATAAGCGCGGAGCCTATATGGTGAACCCGTAAGATCCTGACACGAATGGCGACGACATGGCGGTAGTGTCGCGTGATGTGCAAGTGGTGCTGATAACGTGTTGCGATTAGCCTGCCAACGAGAGAGAGGGTCTGGTAGAGAACCTTCAGAACAAGTGTGTCCATAGGCAGTGGCTACGAAAGGTACGAACCTGGTAGAGAACCTTCAGAACAAGTGAAGGTCCACTGCCAGGAGAGAAGAAGTGAGCTTAAATAGTGTAGCTATGCGGCGGCAAGGAATATTCAAAAGCTGTGCGCGGCACTCCGCAGCTTTGGCACTCCGCGCAGCGCTCTCACGGCGCCACCACCAAAGCCACCACAGCCACCACAGCCTCCACAGCCACAATCTTCAACAATTTTCCCCCACCCTCGACACACATCGCCAACACGTTGCCACTGTCCTCGAGCGCCTCCTTGCAGCGCGCCTCTGGGTCAAGCCGGAGAAGTACGCCTTCCACCAGAACGAGGTCGATTTCCTCGGCTACATCGTCGGCGCTCAAGGCATCAAGATGGATCCCTCCAAGATCTCAGCTGTTACAGACTGGCCGGCACCCACTTCGGTCAGACACATCCAGTCCTTCCTCGGATTCGCCAACTTCTACCGCCGTTTCGTCCACCGGTTCTCAAAAGTCGTCGCCCCCATTACGTCCCTCCTCAAGAAAGGTGTCCCCTTCCACTTCGGGCCGGATCAACTCGCCGCTTTCGAGACCCTCAAGTCCAAGTTCACCTCGTCCGCCGTCCTCACCGTCTTCGACCCCGCGCTTCCCCTCGCCCTCGAGACGGACTCATCCGACTTCGCCGTTGCCGGCGTTCTCTCGCAACGCGCCGTCGCTCCGCGCTCGTCACTCCGCCCGATCGCCTTCTACTCGCGCAAGCTCAACCCGGCCGAACTCAACTACGAGATCCACGACAAGGAAATGCTGGCGATCATCGAGTGCCTCAAGGAGTGGCGCCATTACTGCGAAGGGCACCCTTCGCCTCTTACCATCTACACCGATCACGAGTCGCTCCAGTACTTTACCACCTCCAAAGCCCTCTCCCGCCGTGAGTCCCGCTGGGCCGAGTTTCTCTCTGGTTTCAGCTTTGTCGTTTTCTATCGCCCTGGAGGACGCAATACCGTCGCCGATGCCCTGTCGAGGCGACAGGATCTTTCGGAGGGGAGTCGCCCTTCGGACCAGACACCTAGGCGCCTTCTCAAACCCGACCAGTACATCATCGCCGCCAACCTCAGATCCCATCCCTCGGCCGCCGCCGCTCCCCTCGATCAAGCTCCCCTCGATATGATTGGCGACATCCCGGCGCTCTTCGAACCCATTGACTCGGAACCTCCGGATCCCATTCCCGACCTCGATCCTCGCCCCACGCTCCTTCCTCGTCTTCTCACCGCACAACTCGTCGACCCGTCACTCGCCCCCCTCATTTACCTCCTCCGTCACCCGGATCGCCCTCGCTCTTCCGACGATGTCAAGGCTCTCCTGGATCTCTCGCTCCACACTACAGACCTCCTTCTCTCGCGCGGCCTCGTCCTCGTTCCGAACGACCACCAGCTACGCCTCGACCTCGTCCGCGCCTGCCACGAGCCTCGGCTCGCTGGGCACCTTGGCGCTCGCAAGACTCACGACCTCCTTCGACGCTCGTTCACTTTCCCCTCCGACAATACATTCGTCCAAACCTACACCTCCGGCTGCGACCTTTGTGTCCGCAACAAGACAAATCGGCGCGCACCCTTCGGCCTCCTCCAACCGCTCCCGCCACCGACACGCCCTTGGACGATGATCTCCATGGACGGCATCGTCAAGCTCCCGACCTCCGACGGCCTCGACTGCATTCAAGTCTTCATCGATCGATTCACCAAGATGGTTCGTCTTGTCCCGTATTGCGAAGCCGGCTTCGCAGCTCCCGAGCTCGCTCGGATGTACCTCGACCACGTCGTCCGGCACCACGGTTTTCAGACAGACATCACCTCGGATCGCGGATCGACCTTCACCTCTTCCTTCTGGAGATCTTTCCTCTCTCTCATCGGCACCGCCCCTCATTTCACTACCGCCTTTCACCCCGCGGCCAATGGCCAAACCGAGCGTGCTAACGCCGTCGTCGAGACCTTCCTTCGGATCTTCTGCAACCACCATCAAGACGACTGGGTCTCGCTCCTCCCCTCCTGCGAGTTCGCTCTCAACAACTCGCTAGCGGTCGCCACCCAGCACACGCCTTTCTTCGCCAACCACGGTTACCACCCTCTCTCGTCATCTGACCTCCTCGCCGCCTCCACCTCGCACAATCCCGCCGCCGATGCCACCGTTGCCAAGCTTCGCGCTCTTCATATCGAGATCCGAGAACACATCCTCGCTGCCCAACGCTCTTACAAGACCTTCGCTGATCAATCCCGTCGTCCTACCACCTTTCCAGGGGAAGACGGCAAGGATCCTCCCCCTCCGATCTTCAAGACCGGCGATCTCGTCTGGCTCAATCGTCGCAACATTACTACCGATCGGCCCTCGCTCAAACTCGATGTCAAACACCTCGGCCCCTTCCGGATCCTCCGTGTACTCTCGGACGTCTCCTTCGAGCTCGACTTGCCTCCCACAGTCCCGGTCCATCCTGTTTTCCACGCCTCGCTTCTCTTGCCACACGCCCCCGGACATCCCGGTCAACACCAGCCTGCCGTACCGCCAGTCAACGCCGCCGACCCAGAGCTGTACGTCGTCGAACGCATCATCAAGATGGACGTCCGCGACGGCAATCACTTCTACCTCGTTCACTGGCAAGGCTATCGCGACGAGGAGGACACATGGGAGCCGTACGATCACGTTTGTTAGGATTGGCCCAAGGTTCACGGCGGAGGATGATGAGTGGGAGGAGGGGCGTAGATGGAACCGTAGACTGAAGGGCTGATAGTGACACAGGCTCGCTTGGGGGTCTTGGGCAGGTTTATCGAATCCAAATGGTAGTCAGAGTGCAGAACAAAAGGTACGATGAACTAAGCGTCTTATGGGCCAAGGGTAAGAAACAAAGAGAGTGGGACAGTGTGGCTGAAGAGAGGCTAAGAATATGGAAGCTGAGCAATTAAGGGCGATGCTACAAAGTCGAGGAGCCGAGGTGGCGGGTCCGCGAGATTCTGCAGCCACATAAGCGCGGAGCCTATATGGTGAACCCGTAAGATCCTGACAAAGGGTCAATGGCAGAGGAGGTTGGGCGAGGAGGGGAACGTTGGCGATGAAGTGTACTGAGAGCGGAGGTGGGTGATGAGATGGAACTGAAGTGGCGGACGTGACACGGGCTCGCTGAAGGGTCTTGGGCAAGTTTGTCGGGTCCAAATGATAGTCAGAGTGCAGAACAAAATCTACGATGAAATGAGCGTTTTATGGACGAGTGGTGAGAACAAGGGAGTGATGAGAATAAGGAAGTGATGAGAAAGTTTAGAAATCAAAGAGTGTGGGACAGATGAGGCAACAAAGGGATAAAGGAATGGGAATGCTGATCAAGCAAGGGAAAGGCTATTGGCGCCGCGTTGGCCAGGCGCAGGGTCGAGGTAGCCAGTCCGCTAGATCCTGACAACGTTGCTCATCTCCGCCTCCTCAAAGCCTTCCACCGCGCCCATCCTGATCTTCCCAAGCCATCGCGCCGTACTATCCGTCGCCCTTCTCACCGTCCTCGTCGCCATAACACCTAGGCCTCAAGTCATTCGCCCTCTCAGGAGTTCGGGCCTTAGCCGCGGGCTCCTGTCAGGATCTCACAGATTTATCACATGGGCTCCGCGCCTATGTTGCTGTCAGGTTCTCGCGGACCCGCCACCTTGGCTCCGCGCTTGCGTACATCGATCCCCCTTACTTACTTGGCTCCCGCACCTTCGGTCACTCTTCAGCCACACTGTCCCACACTCTTTGTTTATTTCCCTTTAGTCCATAAGACGCTTAGTTCATCGTACCCTTTGTTCTACACTCTGACTATCATTTGGATACGATAAACCTGCCCAAGACCCCAAGCGAGCCTGTGTCACTACCAGCTCTTCAGTCTACTGTTCCATCGACGCCCCTCCCCTCACTCATCCTCCTCCGCCCTTGACCCTTGGGCCAATCCTAACACGAAGTGTACTGAGAGCGGAGGTGGGTGGTGAGATGGAACTGAAGTGGCGGAGGTGACACGGGCTCGCTTAAGGGTCTTGGGCAGGTTTGTCGGGTCCAAATGATAGTCAGAGTGCAGAACGAAATCTACGATGAAATGAGCGTTTTATGGACGAGTAACGAGAACAAGGGAGTGATGAGATTAAGGAAGTGATGATAAAGTTTAGAAAGCAAAGAGTGTGGGACAGATGAGGCAACAAAGGGATAAAGGAACGGGAATGCTGATCAAGCAAGGGAAAGGCTATTGGCGCCGCGTTGGCCAGGCGCAGGGTCGAGGTAGCCAGTCCCTAGATCCTGACAAGTTAGCTAGAGGCGAGTTCTCCATCTTGAGCGGCGTGCGATTGGTTGGGGCGTCCGAGGAAGCAAAGGCGACTTGGCGACAAACCAACGAGGGGAGGCGAAATAACGAGCAAACAGGAAGGAGCAAGAATGAAAGAGAGCGAAGGAGAGGTAAGAAGTAAGGGAGAAGAGAAAGGGGGCAGGCAAGTAGAGGGAGCGAGGCGAGCGCGATGAAGAACGACGCGTCGGGGAGCGAGAGAGTCAGCTTGCCTGTGAGGAGAGGGCGCATCAGTGCTCACCAGTCGCTAAATGTAACACGGCCGATGCCTGGCGAAGGCAACTTCGCCCAGAAGCGAGACTGGGCCAAGGTAAGAAAGGAGAGTGAGACGAGGGGGAGAGGAGAGACCCTTGGACCCCTCCCTCGACGGTAGCTCGCGTCTCCTCCCCAACGTCCATCCACCTCCTTGACATGTCCTCCGCTGGCAAGATGACAGACCCAACTCCCAAGTGAGCTTCTGGGCATCTGATGTTGCTAAATCAGACATTACTCATGCGATGCTACGTTCGTCCAGTCAGGGAGGTGTTCTCCTCAAACTCGTCGGCTTCTCCCTGGCTGTTGCGCTTGCTCCTGTCGCGACATATTTCCTTACCCTCACTCACGTTTTTGATGGTTCGTGGGAGCACAAGGAAGGGAGCTCATCTGGATAGGCGGAAGCTGATTCTTCCCTCTACCACCCCGGCGCTGCTCATTATCCCTGTCGCCGCGACGCGTATGCGCCACTCCTTCCGCTGTCTCCCCTCCAGGCAACGCGACTTACGCCGCCATCGCCGCCGTTGTTGCTGCCAACATGGTCCTGGTCGCCTACGTCACTGTCGCCTTTAAGGAGGACCAGCAGGCGCAAAATCATTCCGCGGCTTCCAAGAAGAAGGTGTGAGAATGACATGGCAGACACGAATGACAGCAGAAGGGAGACGCTGCGTGGGATCGGGGCAAGCAGACAGCGGAGTTCAGATACGCGCATTTTTTTGTGTTCTTCGTCAAGCAGCCCGTCTATAAGAGGCATGCCGGCACGATATCCTATGGCGCTATGAAAGCGTCTCTACCCGCTCGGGCGATGAACTGTTCCTCTCAGATGGATGCCTCCCTGCTAGTTTTTCGGGTCATAACATAGGCCGCAAGTCAAATCAATATTCATGCGAGGATTGCGCCTCCCAAAGGCCACGGTAGACACCTCCTTCCCGTGCCAACAGCTCTTCGTGGGTTCCCTCTTCGGCGACCTTCCCCTCATGCAGAACGATGATGCGGTCCGCGTCTGCGACGGTGCGGAGACTATATGTGCGTAAGCGCAAGTTCAGCAAGGACAACCAGGCGTGATAGACAGTGCGAGCCCCATCAACCACAACCGGCAACTCACCGATGCGCGATGAAAACGCTCGTCCGTTTGCCCTGTAGAAGGGTTTGGTTGATCTCCGCCATCAGTCGGCTCTCGGTTGCAGTGTCCAACGCCGAGGTCTGAATGAAAAGACAGGCTTATCGTCAGTTGACTGTCCATCCATCAAAGATGGACAACACGAACCGCCTCATCGAAGAAGAGGATGGGTGGATCCTTCAGAAGCACTCGGGCGACTGCCAGCCTGAAAGCACGCAGCAAAACTGGTTCAGCGGGGCTCGAAGATAGCGTGCGGTAGGTTGGACGTCACGGACCTTTGCCGCTCGCCTCCCGAAATCATGAGCCCGCGCTCGCCAACCTGCCAGCCGCTCGAAAGCTTGTCAGCGGCCTATCGTTAAGTGGGCAGTGAGACTGAGAAAAACCTTGGTGAGATACTTGTCGGGTAAGCTCTCAATCGTCGTTTCGATGTGGGCCCGACGACACACTTCCCGGACTTCTTCGTCCGTGGCGTCAATCTTGCCATAGCGGACATCTGTATGTCCACAAAGAGCTGTAAGCAACTGGTCAAGAAGGCCAGAGAAAGAGCTGGCCAATCACTGTGTAAAATATCGCCATGGAAGAGAGGTGTATCCTGCAGCAAGCGATAGATCCTTAGGTCAGTTTTACGGACGGACATCTTGCCCAATTTCGTCTCATGACTGGATCGGAGTAACTGCTCACCTGAGGTACGACGCCGATGGTTTGCCTGAGGCTCTTCAGAGACACGTCCTCGATAGACTGGCCATCAATGGAGATAATGCCTGAAGTAGGCTCATAGAAACGGTAAAGGAGGCGAAAGAGGGTGCTCTTGCCCGAACCGCTGCTACCGACGATGGCAACCTTCTGGCCGGCAGGAATGGTGAAGGTTAGATTCTTGAAGATAGGCCGCTCCGGGTGGTAGCCGAACGAGACGTTCTCGAAACGGATAGAGCCTCCCTGAAGGACGAGTGGGGGAGCGGAGGCCTTGTCCTAAAGGAGATCAAGCTGATGAGTGATGGCAAGGCTGAGATGCTTTTGGCAAAGTTGTCTCTCATACCTTGATAGGGACCTTAAGATTTTGAATATTGAACATGACTTTGGGTCAACATAGGGAGTCAGCTGTGCATGTTAAATGGCTCTCGGATGGAAAGTGGGAAAATCTTTCTCTCACCCTCCATGTCAATCAAAGATTGCCGAAGCTCCCTGTAGACGGTGCCTATGGATGAAGCAGAAAGGGGCTTAGTGGAACAGCCCGAGACGATAGGGACCCACAAACAGAACGCTTTACCGAGGAAGCTGGCACCGAAAAAACGTCAATCAGAGTCAGGCCACGTTGACTAAGACATGATACAATGAAAGAAGACAGCCCACTTCAAGGGGAGAGAGAGCTGGAAGAGCAACTGGTTGATCATGACCACGTCTCCGACCGTCATGGTGCCTGGTTAAGTCGTACGCCAATGGCCGTCAGGTTTGGGTTCAACGCGCAAATTGCGCCATAGCGCTCACCCTTCAACACTCCTTGGGCTGCAAGTCCCATCATGACAGTCAGGGCCGTGGAAAAGATAACGTTTTGCCCAGAGTTCAGAGTCGCGAGACTTGTCGAGATCTTCACGCTTGCACGCTCGTACTCCTGCAGCGTCTTGTCGTACTGAGCAACCTCGTAGGGCTCGTTGTTAAAATGCTGGAGTCGGCGTATGCGAATAGTAAGATCCTGAGTCAGTGGAAGAGAAAAAAAAACACTCAATGGCGTACCTTGACGGCCTCGTAGTTGATCAGTGCATCTACAGCTCGAGTGGCGCCCTTGTTATCCGCCTCATTCGCCTGTTTTCGAAACTTGGTCCTGCAAGAGCGAAAGTGTTCAGCATTCGCATATCGACAAAAAGGAGATACCGTAGGTGGCTGACCTCCAGGCGGTGGTCTGGATCGTGAACCAGCTGTAAGACGCCATCGTCAGGGCCGTGACCGCGGCAAAGTTCCAGCCGTAATTCCACGTCTGGAGAAGAAAGCTTGTCAGGCCAACGACTGCAGATAGACAACCGGAAGGAGGTTAGACGGACCAAAATAGCGCAGACCATCGAGATCTCCAGTGCAGTTGGGATGACGTGAAACACGACGGAGGAAAGGACGAAGGAGATTCCTCTGGACGAGAGTGAGACTTCTTGGTCAGTCGCGAACGTCATTTGGCGACCAAAGATGGACTCGCTTCGTCCCCCGGTCAATGGCACGCGTCAGCCCGCCAGTCTGCCGAGAGAGATGGAATTTGAGGTCCATCGCCAGGAGGTGGTCGAACGTCTCACGAGCCACTCGCCGGATGGCCCTCTGAGCGACACTCGCAAAGACGGCGTTCCTCAATTCGGAGAAGAGCGTCGCGCCGATGCGGGCAAAGGCATCTGAGAGGAATGAAGATTCAGCTTGAATTCAAGGGTCGGGAGACATGGTATCAGATATCGACTCGCTCACATCCGACGATCGACCACCCAGCGACCATCCAGACGGTGGACGCGTCGTTGACAGGCAAGTTGAGAGAGTCGACGCTGGGGAAACAGAGCCATCAGTCGCCAGGCATCCCCTAGAGCGTGCTTGCTTGGGACTACGGACATGTCTTTGAAAAAGAAGGGGACCTGAACGTTGAGGATCTTGCCTCCCACAAGCAGCGTGATGGCAAATACGACGCGAGCTTTGACGCCATAATCGGACCTCGGCCAGATATTGGCGACGAGGCGCTTGACGATGGCGAGGTCGTTCGAGTCCTGCTCGGTCGGCTTCGTTTGGGATGAAGCCTGGTTCGAGCCCAGGTTCGACGCTTGGTTTTTCGAAGGAGTCGAAGGTGTTGGAGGTGTGGTCGAGATCGCACGTGAAGACGGGGCATCAGAGCGGAAGCCGGAGGAGCGAAACGCGACAGTAGCGGCAAATGACGACCGGGCAAAGGTAGACGATGGGGAGAGAGAAAGATGCTGAGCCTAGCAGCAGCAGGCAGGGATCAGCCACCTGAGCTAAAAAGGTCAGAATGAGTGCCTCAAGAGACAAGAAGAGCTCACTCTGAGGCATTGCCGGGCGATCCTCCGACAGGCGAAGGAAGAGGGTGAGGCGGTCAAGGCGTCTCTAGGGCTCCTTCCAACGACTCGGGCAATTGAGCTCGAGACACGCCAAGTCCAGGACATTCCGGAAGCGGACCTCGAGGAAGCAGGGGGGACTGGGATTTATAAGAGCTATAAGGGCCGGTAGGAGAGGATGGAGGTTAGGGCTTGACTGATAGTGGGGCTAAAGGCAGTACGCGCCGCTGGTCGTGGCTGTCAACGCACGGAGAGGCTGAGGCAGGAGGCCCGACGCGCCTCCGTCTCCACTACCAACATCATCCACTTCATCAATATCCTCATCAACTACCCTCATTCACCCTCACCTGCCCCGACGCTTGTGTCAAAGCATCTCTCTACAGCTATTCTATTCATTCACTCGGTATCATCCCCCGACAAAGGACCAGGTGGACGAAGACGGCGTTCCTCACGCGTAGGCGACAGCCTCAAAGCCAAACGGCCAATGATTTCATGCTCAGAATGGCCAGAGACTTCCAAGAGCTCTTGAAGACGGACCACATATCCCTTCAGATGGCTAGTGTCCTCACTTCAATTTGTCACGCCCTTCACCGACGCACTCCCCAGAGACGCTTGACCCATTCTGCGATGTCCTTACCAACACATATCTTCGATGAGATTGACGACAATCTCTTTGACTTCGAGGTCAATGATGACAATTCGATTCGCGACAACGAACTCGACTTGTCGGATGAGGCGGAGCGCGACGACAACAACGACGATGACAACGACGTCAAAAACAACGACGAGTTGTCGGACAGCGAATTCTCCCTCCTCCCCCTTCTCCCCCTGCCCGCACCGGCTCACCCGTCGACGTTGGAACGCAACAACTCACTCGAGAGAATCAGGATAACAATGTTCTCATTGGCAAGATCGACGTGTCTCGGGCTTCAGAATGCAACTCAGCTGCGATCGCCTGCGTTTGGTGTTCACAGCAGCGAGCGAGATCATGCAGGCAGGACGCACAACACAGAGATTGACCTCGGCCACCGCTTTTCTCGTCAGCCACGCATGGACTGAGGGCCTTCCGAGCCCAAGCGACTTGAGGACAAGGGAAGGCTATCGCTCGACTCAACACTGGCTGGGCTGCAGCCATCAGAACGCAAGCTGAGGCATCAACCGCTCAACACAACGAATGTCTTCAATACACCGCGGTCAGGGAAGCGTCGGGGCATCTTTATCAAAGGCAGCAACTTGGACGCGAGCGAATTCTTGAAAAGATTGAAGAAAGTTACGAGCAGACGCGAGGAAGACAACGAGAGCGACGGATTGGCTTGCCGCAGGAGGGCGGTGTGTTAAGCCTGTTGCTCGGACGTGTCATGGTCGACATCGTCCTGACAGTGCAAATAACTCTGGTACGGACAGTCGGTCTCTCAATCAGAGAGGCGGCCGGGGCCCGACAAGCCGGACACTTAGAAGGCAACAACCAACCCCGGACAGAGAGCAAGGACCGTCGGTCATTCTGGTTTTTGCATCTCGCTTACTGCTTTCAGGCTCATAGAATCCAGATTGCAATCAAGAATCTAACAACAGACAAATAGGGCTGAGGAGAGAAGACGGAGAAATGGTTACAGAGGAGACTCGATACACATGATGCAAAGAGGAGTAGTGGGAGGGGGAGAGAAACGGACGACAAGCAGGACTAGAAACCAGCGGCAGCCCCTCACATCGACGCGCCCAGCAGAGCCTGGCATTTAATTCAAGAAAACGACACCGCATCAGCATTGGACGACCATCAGGCTCCGGAATGGGCTTCTGACTTTGGCTGCTACCCGGGCATTCTCATGCTCGAGATCGACATGCTCCGATGAGCTGCCCGCGGCCGGCAGGCTATCCTCGGACGGCGCCCTAGAGCCACCGCCGTAAGGGTACACGGACGATCTCGATGAGGAGGCCTTGGAGGTGGGGCTTGCAGATCCCTGAGCGAGTCTATAAGTCAGCAGCGATACTCTCAAGGAAGGACAACAACAAGGGATTAACGGATGGAAGCGACGCACCACACTCGATCTGCCCGACCTCTTGAGCTTGTGGAAGAGGTTGGAGACGGAGGATTTGGTGGCCTGCCTAGTGCTCTGGGGAAGCGACTCGCTGCTTGCGTTGACGTCGCTGACGTCAACTAGGCTCGAGGACGGAGAGTGAACGATCGGCTTGTCCTAGGTAAGGGAACACGTTCTTTCAACTCGGAGTCGCGCCAACTGAGCCGCCAAGGGCAACAAACAATCGCTCGCTGTGACACTCACCGGTAACAATTTCGTGAACCCAGGAGTAGCGGAGCCCTCTGACGGTGTTGTAGGTGCCGTTGCCGGATTGATCAGGATCCTGAGACTCGAGTGGGAAGCAGGTGAAGCGAGGCGAGATGAGGACATCGCATCACCAAGAAGTTTCGGCGGCGGTTGAGATCGGTTCGCCTGCTTCGGCCGCTTGTTGAAAAACTGTGAGACAAGGTGACCTTTTTGGTCCCACGCCGACTTGAGGACTTGGCGCTTGATTTCGTGGATGAGTTCCTCAAAGCTCCATGTCTTGTTGTGGAACTCCAGCGCCGGGGCGGTGAAGCGAAGGTCCGTGCAGTCGGTGAAGTTTTTGGCCTTGTCACCCTGCATTGGCGCAAGAGTTGAAGTAGAGAGCGTCAGCGACGCTCCGGAGGGAAGAAACACGCCTCGACATGCCTTGTAGCTCAGAACGAGCGTGGTGCTGATGGCGAGGAGCAACCGAGCAGTGCTTCAGCTGTGGTATCTTTGGCTTGGGACAAAAAATTAAGACCCACCTGAGCACGTTGACAAATACAAACGTGCGATTCCGAGAGGCACGGTGACGCATTTCCTCCGCTTGGCTGTTGTCCTCGACTTTACGAAGGCTCTGGTTCGACTTTGAACTACGAAGTCCTCCCCGTAGTGTGGAGGAGCCGGACGCAGTCGCACTCACGTCCAATGGAAGATGAGATGACGAGCCGACACGAGACGGGGTCGCTTTTGTCAATTCGGCCGAGAGGGGCTGCAGATTCGAGGTTGAGCAGGAGGGTCGTGGCCGGCGCCGCGGCACCAGGCTCGAGTTCGAACTCGCCATCTGACTCTCTTTGGCAGCAGGCGGTGTGAAGGCGTTACCAATGACAGACGCGGAGCTGTCCTCCCGGGTAGAAACTTTGGAGTTGTCCTTCAGTGGAGCTTCCTTGTCCTGGAAGAAGTAGGCCATGCAGCCACGCGCAACCGAGCGTTCGCTGCACAGGGGTGGAGAATCGAATCAGTCGTCGGTGCTCAGCCACACGACGCCGGTGTCGGCCAGAGTGGATCGAGAATGCTAGCACATACAGCTGGACCCGAATTGGGTGAAGGGCGAGGTCGAAATGTTCAATGATTGAGATCCCGCCGACCGGAGCGAGCAATCTCCACTTCAGAAGGATTATAGGCGCCTAGGCAGCCAAAGATGTTTCGATCAGTATCAGCGCTTGCTCTCATCTAGACGACTGAGTCGACACTCACGTCCGTCGTTGACATTTTCAAGCGTGAGAGAATTTCAGGGTAGAGAGCATCAGGCTGGCTATTGAGCGCTTGAAGATCCATGATCTTGAGCCGGTTAGCGACGGAGCCGTCTTGCTTACTGAGCCAATGGAAGGCGCCGCCCTTGATGGCAAGTTTAGCGAGGAGGTCCTTCGTTGGGCTCAGCATATGCCATGCGATCTCGGCCGCCTTGGCCTCAAACATGAGCGCGGACTTGTCGGCAGACTTGCGGCTGTCGCGGGGATCCTGAGCGGCAGCGATGGCGTCGAAGATGAGATCGAGCTCCTCGGCGAGTTGGCGAGTCTGGCCGCGGGTGCTAGCGAGCAGAGCGATGTTGTCTGGACTGAGATCCGCCTCGGTCTCGAGAGAGGCTCGGAGACGGCGCAAGCTGCGGATCCTCTCCTGGAGATTGCGCACAATCTCGGCCGTTCCCGAGAGATTCGAGTGGTCGAAGGAATAGATGAAGCTCTCGAGCCGCTTGGCCCTCTTTTCCTGGAGCGGGTCTTGGTACAGTAACAGGTTGGTGACAACGTTATAGAGCCCTGCGAAATGCCGAGGTGTTGCCGAGACAGCAAAACGTGGGACGTTGACCATTATAAGATCCTGGAATGCATATCATGCAACGTCTCGATGATCAGACAGTCGAAAAATAGCACGGAAGTGTGCGATTTGGAGAGCGGGGACAGACCATATGGTGCTTTAGGTGCTCGTCGTGCGTGCTCTCTCGGCGCTGGGACAATGTGCCTCCTTGGGTCTTGGTCCGGAGACGCAGACGGTTAAACTTGTCGTATTGCAGCGAGACGTCCGTTTGGGGAACGATCCGCTCGAAGTCTTCCGTCTTGGAACCGCTGTCGAGCAGGATTTCAAGCGGGACGAACTCTGAGCCCGACTCGCTGTTGTCGATCCGGGCGGGCGAGAAGGCTTGCAGCTCGGTCATTGTTCCATATGTCCTGTGAGGAGGAGAAAGAGAGGCGAAAAACTGTTAGCCAAGCTTCTCTCGAGCGTATCGGACGTAAATGCACAAGCGGACCTTCGCAGCACGCGCGCGTTCACTGGATCGTCCAGGTCTACTTTGTCGAGGACACTGTACATCTGTCAGATAGATCGAAACAAAGATGGCCCTGGTTAGCGTCGCCGTGAGCATCCGGACCTGAGTGGGAGCAGTCTGCCTCACCTCCATGTCGGAGCTCATCGCTGCCAAAATGATGACTGATTCGTCGTCCAGGTCGCTCCGCAGGGCGATTTGGGGTTTGATAAGGATCAGACAGTGCGACCTCTGGACGAGATGCTCATCTCCAAGACCCTCCCAGGGATCCGCGACCGGCTTGGCTCCATTTTGGTGAACGAAAGAGCGCTGGGCCGGGTCCGGTGCAGCGTCCGCATCAACAACTGCCGGCTCGTCCTTGGTATCGGCGAACATCCGCAGGAGTCCGTTCGCCATGGACGAGCCTGTCTTGCGGAGTGAAGGTGACTGCGGCCTCGGAGAGGCCGCCCCAGACCCGGCCGGCCGGAGGTGGTGCTGATGAAGAAACGAGAACTGTGGCTGGTCCTTCGTCATCTCGCGAATGTACTTGACGGCCCTGTCGGGAGGTTAAAGGGGAGAACCGTTTTGTTCAACGGCAGGTATGTGGAAAGCCCCAGAAGGCCAGGAAAGAACTGACTGATTTGTCATGTGGTACTGGATACCCCGCACTTCTCTCGATTTGTAGTAGTACTGTGAACGCCAGACAAAAGCGATCAGCAATGAATAGGCGAACGAAAGTACTGCGGGTGAGCGTCGCACCTTGAGACAGACCTGGTCACATATGAGCATCAGAGTCAGCGTCCTTGCAAGGAAGAGGTCAACTAGCTTATGCCGAAATGATACGAACATCTCGGGCCCGGTTGTTCCACTGCGGAGAGTGAGGAAGAATTAGGGTGAATGGGTAGTGCAGTCATCGGGCATCACGTCGATACTCACAATAAGGCGGGGGGAATGGGCTTGGAAGAGGTTGTCGAACTTCTCGATGATGGACTTGGTGATCCCAGCCTGCCCATTGCCACCCTTACCCGCGCTGATCTTGCGAGCGCGAGCGAGAACCTCAGCGTCCGGTTCGGCCTTGGAAGGCGAATCAAACGTCGCCTCCTCCCCGTCACTCTCGGAGACGGCCTTGCCCTTGTCGAAATGCCGGATGTGTGAGATATGCTTCTCAATGATTTCGATCTTGAGGCAGACGTCCTTGATGCGCGCCGTCCGGTCCTTATTGTTGGGGATCAGTCGCCGCCGAATCAAAATGCTTGAGGCCATGATGGGACTCACCGAGACAGGCTGAGACTCGTCGCGCAACCGGTGGAGCTGATCCTCGAGAACGAGCTTTCGCTTCTGCGCAAGGCCGATTTCGTAGTCAACCGGGCCTGCCATGGAACACGAGGTCAGTCAGGGCTTTGAAACGAGATGGGAGACTAGGATGGCAGATTAGACACTCACGCTTCGACTGTCCCATCATACACAGGTGCGACGGCTCGATGCCGAACTTGGATGTCTCGCCGTAGCTCGCCGGACGGTCCTTGCCGTCGCCAGTGGAGTCATTGGGCTTGCCTTGGCGTGGCACGCTGCTCTCGCCCTTGCGGAGCTGGTAGTTGAACCGCGGACAAACGGCAAGTTGATGGAGTTCGATCTCCGGGTGAGGGTCAGTCGGTGACCAGTCTGTCTCAACGTACTGTAGAAAAACGTAGTCAGCCGAGCTGGATAGAACAACGAGGGTGAGAGGTAATTGAAGAAAACTTACATCGTCGAAGTCGTACCAGGATTTGTCGAGATATTTGGTTTTGCCCTGGAAGACGTTCTCGGACTGGAACAGCCCCCTGGGGAATGATAATTCCGGTCAAGGCTTGCTTTTCTAGCGTGTTCTCACATGCAGACTTACGGGTCCAGGTCCACGAGACACTTTTCGGGTTCCCGGAAGACGGCAACCATTGCACGAAGGTCCAGGTCGCTAAGGATAACGTCGCCGGCATAGAACGGCTTGTGAGGAATGCGCTTCGTTCGATTGAGGTGCTCGTGGTGGACGGTCCGCTCCTGCTCTCGTTCTAGGGCCGAGGGCAAAGCAGTGTTAGACCAACAAGGTGGATGAGGTCCATCTGGCGCAACGTAGGTGTGACTTACGATGGAGATCCGCCTGAAAATGAGCGAGTTTGCATTTGACGCCGAGATATGTGCTCGTACCAATCTGCCAGTCCGACTCGCTGTCATTGTTGTACATGTGGCTGATGAACAGTGGGGCGAGGTCGAAGCGATACTGGAATGGATGGGTGGCGAAAGACGGATCAGTCAAGCGACCCGGCAGTCAGCAGCATGCTTTCGTTTGTGTGAGGGGCAGACCTTGATCGTCGCCAGAGCCTTGCCAAACTTTTTTGAGGGAGGGGGTGAGGCAGGGAACTGTGGGCCTTGCCGAATGGGCAGAGACATATTGCCGCCAAACAGCCTGCGGCGAGGCACCAGCAAATGTTCCGGTAATCAGCCAAGGGATATTGATGAGTTCAAACGAAACTAAGAGGACAGAACTCACCGCCACCAAGCAAAAAAGTGCGCGAAGCCCTTTGGACTGAAGTGGAACGAGTTGTGGCCGAGCTGCTTGCCCTTGGAGTCCTTCGGGACGACTGTCGGAGAGACGACCGACATCGAAAAATGGATGTAGTCGGATCGGAATGCGCGGTAGGCGTCATAGTCACTCTAATCGATTCCAGAAGAAGGCGGCTCGTCAGACTATGGGATGGGCGGAGCGGGAAGCCAAGCCAGACAGGTTGACAGAGATCTGTCTTCACCTTCTCGCCTTCGACCCTGAGGCCCTTCTCGCTGAGCCACTCGGGAGTCTTGAGGACAACTTTATAATGGGGATTGAAGTCAAAGATGCGACAGGCCCGGTGGAATAGGCGATCGCCCGAGCACTCGTGACAATCCCGGCTGCGGCAGGTCCGCTCCAGCTTGAACCCCCATCCAGCTCGAGCGCCATTAGTGAACTTGGCGCAGACTTTGCGGAACTCGCGCTGTGGGGGAGCCTGGTCGCCGTCTGTATCGGGCTTGAGTTGCTCAGGACACTTTGCCCCCGTTTGGTTTTGCAGATCGTTGAAGTCCGGGACTGGCAAGAGAGTCAGACGAACGGTGACTAAACAAATCGATCACAAGAGACGACTCACTGGCAAAAACGAGAGTGTCTGCCTCAATCTGGATGAGTTCACGCTCCTTGTTCTCCTGATTGATGTAGAATCTTGGCGAGCCCGACCAAGCGAGGACAAAGCCCGCTCCGTCGCCGAGGACCTCGTATGGGGAGCGCGAACCTAGAGAGAGGCGGTCGTCGAACGTTTGAATGTCCGTAATTGCCGCAGGAAAGGGAGGCAACGAACGG
This sequence comes from Tausonia pullulans, assembly GCA_951802195.1. Classification (NCBI taxonomy): domain Eukaryota; kingdom Fungi; phylum Basidiomycota; class Tremellomycetes; order Cystofilobasidiales; family Mrakiaceae; genus Tausonia; species Tausonia pullulans. Next base: position 1,102,857 of record OX637627.1, read on the forward strand.
AGAAGAAGAAGAAGGTCGCTTACCCTTGATGTGCATGTGCATTGGGCCCGAGAAGTGAATTTTGACTTGCCAGTGGAAGACGAGCCGGAGCTTGTCCCAGAAGCCAACACGCTCGGAGGGATCTCTCGGGGGGTGCGTGAGCGTCTGAAAAGTGATAACGTCGTCAGCTTGTGTCTCAACTTAGAGAGCGAAGGAGCGGGAGGTGGCATTGGCTCTGGGGATTACCTCAAAGACCTTGGTCAGGTCCTGGATCCCCGGCTGGAACGAACAAGGGTGAGAGTCAGTCCGGCAACGTCAAGATGGACCAAAGCGCGGAGCAAGTGGAGGAAGGATAAGGAAGGCAAGTCTCACCTGGTACGACGTGCCCCAGCAGAAGTCGGTGACTGCAGATGTGCTGATCTTGATCTCCGGACAGGCGTATGTCTTGACGGGCATGATGGTCTTGGCCACGTTGACGGAGAAGGCCGCGGCGCCCTCCTCGCCAAGATGTTTTGGGACGATTGTTGTTGGAATCCAGAAGTACGAGCCCTCCGGTGGAAACTCTTCAGCTATCACAAGCTGCGTCTTAAACTCCCAAGCTGGAGGAAGGTCCGAGGCCTTGTCCTTGGAGGGCGGATAGGGAGGCATGTGGAAGAGGGGAATCGGATAGTCGCGGAGATTGATCTTGGTCGAGTTCATAGTCCATCGGATGTGAAGCGGGACGAGAAGACTGAACTCGGTATCGCGCGGGAGGCCACTACCGAAGTCGTAGAGGAAGTCTCGCAGTCGCTCCGGCTCTTGAAGGTCCTCCGGCGGACGAATGTCAAGGTTGACGCCGGAGAAGACCATACGGAAGAGAGGTGGCGCCTTGGCCGGCGGCTTGACCAAGATCGGGAGACGAGGGTCGGACCGATGCTGGCCTTGGAGGTGCCGCAGAGTCTCTTCCTCGCGATGCGCCTGCTCATTAACCGCTCCCCTATGCCGATGTGCCCATGCCTGAGAGTTGAACTGGTCGAGGCGGGCCCGGGCGTCTTCGATCCCGACCGAGTGGCGTGCGGAGAACTTCCATCTCGATGGTGTCGCACCTACATCTGCCGTGGCGTCGTCCGACTCAGCGACCTCTGTCGCCTGCCGGATAGCCTCCACTTTGGCCTCGAACGCCTCCTCTCGATCCAGCCGGTCCACCTGCTCGCGGAGTCCGACACGCCAGATGAGGTTGAGCTTGGTGTCAATCTCGTCGTCGGCGGCCTCGAATGTGAGCGTCTTGCAGGCAAGAAAGATCTGGGGAACGCGCTTGGGGCCCTCCTTCTTCGGCATCACCGCCAGGCCCATATCACCGGAGCGGAACATCTGGATGAGGTGCTTGATCGCCTTGACCGTGACACTGACGTTGAGGATGAGGTTCGATAGATGATACGAGAAGGGAATCCGCAGCCGAATGCCCTCAAAGTTGGCCGAGACAATGGGCAGGCTTCCGTCAGTTGCGGTTTCGATGGACGTCTTGATGCCGCGAAGTCTGGCAAGCTCATTCCATGATCTGTCTCCTCCTTTGGGCTGGAATCGCTTTCCTAGACTCGGGACAAACGCATGGATGCTCTCTGCCTCGATGGATTTCTGGTCCGGCTCGAAACTCGCGCGAAGATTGCGCAGTCGGATGAAGAGATCCTCGCCGAGCGGAAAGTTGACGTGGATGTGGGCCGTGCCGACTGTGGCGCGGACGAAGATATTGAAGGCCTTGGCAGAGCGACTGGAGAATGCCCGAGGAGCTCTCGGGATCGGCGTCGGGGGAGGGCGTAGAGCGACCACAGCCTGGACGGCGCAGAGGGCGCAATATATGTGGGAGAGGTCGAGACGGGAGTCGATATCCCCGACCTTGAAAATGACCTGGACCGACGTCGATGGTACCTGATCTTGGAGGATGACGCGGATCGTCGCGAGTGGCGTCCGCAGGAGCGGAGTGCGAGCCTTCCCCTGATCAGAAAGGTCAAAAGGATGTATCTCCACCTGGGAAGGCCACGGCTTGTTCATTTGCTCCGATTTCTCGCGCTGGAAGTCCCATCCATGCTGGGAGGGCTCACGTTGAATTGCCGGAGGGAAGAGCTCTCGGTGGGGTGAAGACATCGACGGCTCCGAGCGCGGTCCCCGACGGTGGGCGTTGAAGATCGGCTGGATGTCGAGCTCACTCAGGGTGAAGCACGCAATTGCCGTCTCCGGGGCGTCAACTTTGGCCCCGCTGAGAGCGATGGCTGAAGAAGCAGAGCCGATGTCGTCCGGGAGCCGGAGGTAGGCTCGGTTCCGGGAAGTGGTGAGCCATGTGTGCTCCGCGTGATTGCGCCGGTGGAAAGCATATTCGCCGAAAACCCGAGTGCCAAGGCGCAGACCACGGAGAAGGTTCTTATCGCCGTCTGGGTTTGGATCCGGAGAAGCTAGGACGATCTCGACGGAGTAGATGGAGGCGCTGGCCGCGAGTCCAGACGGTAAGTGGCTGAAGAGAGAGCGGTGGGGGCCGGCTGGCTCCGAGGAAGGAGGCGAAGGGGGAGAGGCCGAATCCAAAACGGAGGCCGCCTGCGCAGGATTTCTCAGCCGCTGCACTACTGAAGCAAAGTCCACGAGGGCGCTGGCAATTTCCGGCTGCCATAGCTCCAGCTTCGCAGGACCGACAGCAACGACGAGTTCTCCCATGGTAGAGGAGCGGTCGAACTCCAGCCGCTCGGAGGCTCCATCCTCGCTTACAGCGTGCCATCCTAGAGTCCAGCCGTGTCCAAGAACCTCGCTGGCGCCAACCTCGCCGAGTAGACGGTCTTCCGGCGTCACTGCAGACGCTGAGGACTGAGCGCAGCTCTTAAGGACGACAGAGAGCGGAAAGGACCGTCCGGTAGTTTCGAAGCGGTAGGCAAATGAGTGTCCCTCCTTGGATGCTTGGAGCAGCGGGGCGGAAGCATTATTTTCTCTTGATCGCTTGGTGGATGGTGGGCTATTAGGAAAGAAATAGGCTCCAGGTCAGTAGCTCCGCTTTGAATGTGCCGGTCACAAATGGTCGAGTGCTTACAAGCGCGCTTGGACGACCGTCTTGTCCCGGTAGTCTCCGGATGCGTTGAAGGAGCCCCCGTGCCCGACGAGCACTAGAGCCAGAGCGTCAGGGTCATTATTCCTCGACGCTCGAAGAGCCAGCGCAACATCGCCAAAGGCAGCCGACAAGCTGAGCCGAGGGAAGGACGATCTTGGCGGCTGCTTGAGATTTTCAGTCTCGGAAGCGGTCGCCAACCCGATGTCAGGCAGAGGGGTGGCGGGCGAGACCATGGGCGTTGAGATGGTGACAGACGAGGGCGGAAGCGAGGGTCGCAGCCGAGACAAGCGGAGTCGCCGGGCTCGCACAGCAGAGAGAAGAGCCTCGCAATCGGCGACTGCAACCGTGCTAGTCACGTTGCCGACGGTGAGCTCGCCGACGATAACGCGATCATTGGGGTCCCAGGGCACGCTCCTGCAGGCGTGCGAGCGCCTCCAAGGAGCGAAAACAGGAAGAGAACCAAAAGCATCAATGGAGAAGGGTCCGAGGTGAACCAGCTGTCGCAATTGGGAGGTGTCTTCTGGATCGTCCAGAGGGACGGCTTCGTCCTGATCCTCGTCGGGCCATGAAGCGAGACTGACTGAGATGCCCTTGAGAAGCGCATCAACCGAAAGGCCGAAGCTGTCTTCCTGTGAGCCAAGCCAGTGCCGGTGCTTCGGGGACGTTTTGGGAGAAGACGCCTGAGCTTGTAAGGAGAAGCCCTCAAGGTTCGTTTGGAGTGCCAAATTCAATCCGCGGTCTGAGGCGGAGTCGGAAAGCGACTCGACATGGGATGCAATGATGCGTGTGATCTCGACCCGAACGTCGTCGATGAAGGATAGCGATGTCTGGAATGAGAGAGAGGCCCAGGTCAGAGAACACGTAGAAAAACGGGTATCGAGCCACGAGGTCAAACAGCTGGCGGAGACGCACGTCTTTCTGATTATACTTGTCAATTTTGGAGATAGAATCCCAACGCTCTCTTTGCTCGCCATGAGGGATATCGTGGTTGAGGGCTTTGCATGCTTGAAAGAGCTGCTCGAACGCGGTGACGCCGACAGAGAGTTCTCCGAGGAGACGAAGCTGCAGGAGTACAGAACCTCGTCCGAGCAAACCCATCCCGGGGGCAAAGCGGTGTCCTACGGTCGCTCGCAGCGGACCATCCACGGAAAGGAGAGCGTCAGTAGCGGCGGCGATGATGGGAGGGGGTGGCGGCGCGGTATAGGATTCTGAGGGCTTCTCGGGCTCAGTTGCCCTGCTCGAGCTGAATAGCAGCGAGGAGAGGGACGCGAACGAGGAGATCCGAGGAGGTGTGCAAGTGGTGCTGCGGTTGGAATTGCGGCTCGTCCTGCGACGCAACGAAGACTCGCTAGCTACGGACACAGGTCGACCGGTGGTGGTTCTGGTTTGGGACTCGGGATACGCTGAACCTTGAGAGATGGGCCCGCCAAGCTGCCGCACGCTGATGCCACCTCCACGAGGGACTTCCAACGCCAGCCTCCCGATTCCAGAGCTTCGACCGAGGGCACGGCTGCCAAAATGGAGGGCTGACGAACGGAAGGCACGCGCGCCCTGGGTAGCCCGCTTGATCGTCGCCGACCTGCGACCGCTCTGGCTTCGCGGCACATCGTCGCACGGTGGCGCGACCGAGAGCTCGCTGGCATCCCCCGCTGCTGAGCTGAGCTCAACATTCATCCAGATCCTGAGACCCCCTCTCAGGGACACCTCGACGCCAGGCCCAGCGCCGGTCTTCAGGTCCTCGCCAGGCTTCTTCTCGAAATAAAGCAGCCTGGCCTCGCCTCGGAGTTCGGCGTCAACGAGCTTGGCTGCCTGGGGGAGTGTGTTGAGGACCGATCGAGCGAACCTCTCAGCGGTCTTGCGGAGAGCATGGACGACTGATTTCTGGAGCTTGGCGAGGAGGATGGCCGCTCGCTTCTCGATACTGCTTGCGCCGTTGGCGTCGCCGGCGACCTTGACGGCATCGATGTCGGCGTTGACCGGTGGCAGCTTCGGTCGCGGCGGCTCAATGGACGACGGCTGGGCTGACGAATCTGACGTCGGCGAGGGTGAGGGCGTCTCCCAGCGGTGTCGAATCGGGCTTAGCTGGCTCGCGACCTGGATGGAGGATGAGGCGCCTTTGGCTGTCGTCGTCTCGTTGTCACCTCTCGCCGACGAGGGACGACGCGTTGCGGCAGCAGGTGATTGCGGCAACGGCGGCGGCGGGAGCGAGGGCGTCCGGACGACGCGGACGACGACGTCCTCTACGACAAGCTTGGCCCAAGACCACTCGTTCCAAAAGTCGAGACCGACTCTGAACGAGGCGAAGGTGGATACCGCACGAAGGGGATATCGCGGGAGGGGACGGTCGAACAAAGGAAGGCGGACGTCAGCAAGCGGGTGAAAGTCCGACGACCCGGGTGGGTGGCCCGGCAGCGACGACGATCATGGCTCACCGGCCGACTGTCACGCTGACGTCGAGAACGCTCCCCTTGGCCGAGATTGAACTATGCCAGCGGACTCCGCGAAAGCTCCTCGGGCTGATGGAGTGAACGTTAATCTGGGAGGAGAGCGCAGAGACGAGCCGCGGGAGGACAAAGCGGACGAGTGCGCCGGACGCGAGAAGGACGACGAGGACCGTTGCGAGCGCGGTGGAGAACGTGGAGGCCATCACAGGCTGGATGTTAGGTCAGTGAAGGAGATAGTGCAGGTCGGCGGCCGGGCGAACAGCGTCGGTCGATCGCCTAGCTAAGCGGTAGCAAGTCGAGAGAAGGTCGGTCGGGTTGGATGGTTGAGGGAGGACGCACGAAAGCGTCCGGCTTGTCAGGTCGCCTCGATTGGATTCCACTTTCGTCATTGCGCGCCTCCAAGCTTCCAGTTCCCTCAGTGCCAGAGCGAGTAAGGTAAGGGAGGAAAGAGGGAGAGAGAGAGGAGTCCCCGCAAGGCTCAGAATCTCCCTCCCCCGCGACTGGCTCTTGGCTTAAATCTCCTCACGACCACAACCTTGCGTCGAATCGGCCAGCGACCGATCTCGTCCTCCTTTCCTCCTTGCTTGCTGATACCTATTCATAATATCCCGGCCACCGATTTTATCCCCTTCCAACCGCTCCCTCCATTACTTATGTTGCTTTCCTACGCCTCCCGGAATGCCCTCCGGTCCTCATCGTTCGTCTCGACCGTCCGCGTGCCGCATCGGATGCTCGCCATCTCGAGACCAGCACAATCCGAGATCCCTTTTGACAACATCATCGACACCGCCGACTCGCCTGAGGCTAACGTCTCCGTCGGCCAGCTCACTCGGGCTGGCCTCGAACTCGGCAGCTTGACGATTGTCCCCGGCGGGCTCATCTTCCTCGGCGGCAAGGCTCTCCTCTGGGACGTCCATGCACCGGGTCCGTCCAGGCTCCTGGATGGCGGATAGGAAGCCTCTGACTGACGTTCTGCCTAACTAATTGGGGACACCTCCAGGTCCCGGCGAGGAGCTCAGTTGGAAGGGGTGGAGGAAGGAAGCATTCGAAGTCTTCGAAGTCGTCGCGCCTCGGCCAGGTCCGTCATGCCTCCTCCCTCACTGCTTTCTTCCGCAAAACTCGATCAAGAGAGAGAGGCGAAGCAATGAGATTAGTTGACATATTTCTGTGTCGTTCTCCCTCAGAGATCCTGCTCTTTGGAACGGGGGCGAGCACCCTGCCGCCGCCGCCCTTCTTGCGCGCATACTGTCAATCACTGGGGATCCAGCTTGACGTTATGAAGACGGTTCGTCTGAACAGAATGTCGCGTGCGTCCCGTTGATGAATTCTCATCCTGACTGACGGGACCGTCTCTGCCTCTTTTGTTCAGCGGGACGCGGCCTCAACCTATAACCTCCTTGCCGAGGAGGGGAGGTTAGTGTCGGCCGCCATGCTTCCTGTGCGACCGGTGGACCCTCGGACGGCGACCTTCCTGGATTGACACCTTCACCACACATAAATGGACTCTTCTTGATGGACGAAGCAACGGGGAACGAGAGACACACAACGGGTGCGCGGCAGCCTTGCTGTAGCATCTCAATTGTCCATCCCGCCTGTAAGACTGTTGAGCGAATCCTTACCTATCAAGCTTGGGAGAGCTGTTTTCAGCCAATTGAAGCGAGTGATAGCATGCCTTTGGTCGACCTGGCAGTCGCCTCGAAGCGGGGTCGAGGCATGCAGCGAGGATGCGACCTGACGATGCTTGTCTTTATGGTTCATATCGCGACCTTGTCTCTTCGGCGCATAGCCGATAATAATATGCGACCTCTCTTGCATTATCAGTAATAGTTTTTAACACCTATTTTCAAGGCAGGTGAAAGGGAAGCTCACCAATTGCGCACACCAAGTATCGGTCAGATCTCTTGCACGCCCTTTCATCTTTCTTATAGCTTTCCCATTGTGCAAGAGCAGAAATTCTTGATCGGAAGGGGGAACTGCACATCGTCGCGAAGGAAACGACGAGGCCGTGACGACAGCGTGGAGGATCCTCGTCTTGAGAACCTCGAAAATGACGCCCTTGGAGTTCGACCGACCGACAACCACCAACAGACCAGGCCAACCGAACGAGCCCGGCTCTCACCCACCCTCCCCCTTCACTCCTGCGTAGCCACGCCCGTAATAAGGAAGTTCGCCGCCCAGTATGACGACCGTTCAGAGTACGTTTCAGCAGTCCATACTCCTCTCCTGCATCTGCCTTCTCACCCGTTTCGACGCTGACCTGTCCATTCTCTGACCTCGCACCCGTCTCCAGAAATCGCCGAGGTGACTCCATAGACTCTCCACCAAACCCATGGAATCCCTGCAGTGCTCACGCGGCCCTCTACTTCCACGTCAAAGATTGAGCAGGAGATGTCGAGGTGCGTCCCTCTCTCGCCGCGTCGAGCCCTCTTCGCTCAAAGCTGACGTTGCGTCCGTTCCTCGATAACAGGACGCAGAAGAACAAAGCCACGAGGTGTGTTTGAACTCACAGCACTCAGCTCGCAATGGTCCCAGTCTCTGACTTGACGATTCTCTCTGGCAGCTACCATCTTGGGTAAGCGTCCAGGTGCAGGTCGTCCGACTCTCTCCTTTGCGCGCCGCCATTCTGCGCCTGTTCGTTGCCTCGCCCTACTTGGCCACGGTGTCGCTGACTTTTGCAACAGACAACTCAAGGCTAAGCTCGCAAAGCTGAAGCGCGAGCTCATCAACCCTTCCGTGGCCGGTGGAGGAGGAGGGCCTGGCGCTGGTTTCGATGTTGCAAGAACGGGTGTGGCGTCCGTAGGGTTCATCGGAGTGCGTCCATGCCTCTTTCTGTCGACGGCGAACAAGCACTGTCATCGTCCAACCTAGCGCTGACTGAGATTCGTGGGCTTCTCCTCCAGTTCCCGTCCGTCGGAAAGTCGACCCTAAGTGAATAGAATTATCAAGCTCTCTCGAAAGTGCGCGTCGCTTACTACCTTCGCTGCGATCCTCCTCTCTGACAGTGTCCAAGTTGACGGGCACCCACTCCGAGGCCGCCTCGTAAGTTCGAGCCGGTGTCAATTTCCGGGTAACGTGATGAGAACTGACCTTGAAACTCCTCTAGTTATGAGTTTAGTCAGTGGCCACACTTTCTGACTAAGGTCTCCATCGGACTGTTTCTGACTGTGGACATTTGATCTTCAGCGACCCTCACGACTGTTCCCGTAAGCGTCTCAGCAGCTGGATTACATTGGTCCTCTTCTGTATCGACTTGACCTGTCTTCTTCTGAATCAGGGTACCCTCACCTGCCACGGCGCTCGCATTCGTACGTCGTCCAAACTTTGTGGGAACCACTCGCTCGAGCTCATGAGCCATCTCCCTTGCTCTATCAACAGAGGTCTTAGACCTACCCGGTATCATTGAGGGTGCCAAGGACGGCAAGGGGCGTGGTCGTCAGGTCATCGCCGGTGCGTTAATCTTGTCGCTTTACTAATCTGCACCGAAACGAGACGTTCCGCTGACCCCTGCTCACCTCAACCCTCTCAGTCGCGCGGACGTGCAACGTACGTTTTATCTATCTGGTCAAAATGCCTCACAGATCTCAGCTGACCTCCGCATGCCATATCAGCTTATTTTCATCGTCCTCGACGTCTTAAAGCCCCTCGGTGATCTCAAAGTCATCCAGTCCGAGCTTGAGGGCTTCGGAAGTGAGTCGCAGGATCATCGGAGGCCTCTTCACTTGCATGCTCACCGCCATCCCATGCTCACCGCCATCCCTGCTCTTAGTTCGTCTTAACAAAAAGCCTCCTCAGATCACTGTCAAGGTTCGTCGTTGAAGAGATCGAAGAGACCGCTCGTCTAAATGCTTGGTTGACATTCCTCTTCATTTGAACCTGACAGAAAAAGGACCGCGGAGGAGTCTGTCGTTTATTTCGATCTCAGGGGACAGGGCAGGACATACATTGACACCTCTCACTCCCCTTTCAGATCAACCTCACCCACACTGTCCCGCTCACTCACATCGACCCCGACGAAATCAAGGCCGTTCTCAGCGAGTACAGAATGAACTCGGCCGACATCGCCATCCGCCAGCCCGAGGCTACCCGTACGTCGCTCGCGGCCACGCGTCCTTCCTGCCGCCGCCCGAGCCGCTGACAGATCATCTCCTCCAGTCGAGGACCTGATCGACGTCATTGAGGGCAACCGCGTCTACGTTCCGGCCTTGTACGTTCTCAACAAGATTGACGCCATTTCGATCGAGGAGGTACGATCGAGCCTCTATGTCTTGTTTCCAATTTCCTGGGTCTGGTGACCCATCTGCGTGTTCGTTCCCCAGCTCGACCTTCTCTACAAGATCCCCAACTCCGTGCCCATTAGCTCTCAGATGTGGCTCAACATCGACGAGCTTATCGAGGTTGGTTTCTGTCGTCTGAGCCTCAAACGGGAGGCAGCTGACCCGTGTCTCTGGCTTTGCCCCAGTCCATGTGGCGCGCTCTTGATCTCGTCCGAGTCTATACCCGACCTAAGGGAAAGATGCCGGATTACTGTACGTCTTTCTCGCTTCACATCTCTCCGCCACTATTGCGTCTTCACAACTCCGCGACTGACTCACCCCCGTCATGTGTTCTCTTCTAGCTGCCCCGGTTGTTCTCAAGCGCGGAAAGTGCACTGTGCGTCTAAAACCTCATTGGCCTATCGCATTCAGCATGTCTGATGAATCGCCCTTGCTCTGTTACTCTAGGTCGAAGACTTCTGTAACTCAATTCACAAGGAGATCGCCAAGTCAGTGGTCATCTGCTTCGCAAGAGCGCCTGTCTTTTCGGCGCTGACCCTTATCCTTACTCCTCAGGAACTTTAAGAGCGCCCTCGTCTTCGGAACGTCGGTTAAGCACTCAAGAGGCCAGAAGGGTCAGTCTTGGTTCTGTCTGTAGCGCACCGGAGCGCCCAACTGATGATCTTTGTGTACAATCCGCAGTCGGCCTCGATCACGTTCTTGAGGATGAGGACCTTATCACCATCTTCAAACGTTGAGGGAAGAGCGGGTCGGTTGAGAGGCAGGGGGGAAGATACTATGCTCTTTTCGCGTCACAAAGGAGTCACGCGAGGATAGCAGGGCATACACCCAGAGAAGATGAATCACTGCAAAGCAGATGACCCTCCTCGGACAAAACCTTCGTGTAGTCCATCGCAGATGTGAAGACTGCACACCTTGCGGCTGGAACAGGTGCAGACTTTTGTTCAATAGCACATACCCACTCGTCGATGACATTGCGTGATGAGTCGTAAACTTTGTAAGTGCGCGCGTTCTCGATCGGGCGGGCCACGACCCAAAATCTCATCCATTCGCGCACGCAACTATGCAAAATGTTGTCCAACGATGATCGATTACTCGTCGTGGTCCATAGAGACGACGCAGCGGATGCAGTCGCCGGACTGAGTAAAGCAGTGAGGGAAGGGAACGGGTCGGCGAAGTCTTTCCGTGTCAAGCACTGGAGAATGGGACTCACGTGCACTGAAGAGGGTTGAGACGGATGCGATCCCGAGTCAACCTTCCTCTATTCGAGAGCACGGGAGAAAAACGTCGACTTACTGTCATCGAAGCCCTTGTTGATGTCCTCGAACTTCTGGTGATGGGTGATGAATTCATCAACCCAGAGGACGCCCTTGAGGTAGTCTGGACGACGGTTGCCAGATCAATCAGAGAGCCCGCGAGACACGGGCGGTGTACAAAACATACCCTCGACAATACCTGGGATCTCGGTGCGTCCCTTAACGCCTCCAAACGCCGAACCGCGCCAGACACGACCGGTGACCTGCAGTGTAGCGCGATTAGCAGGGCGGCCCAGCAAGAGCATAAAGACGATCCGGATTCACAAGCTGGAAGGGCCGCGTGGAGATCTCGGCTCCGGCGGGGGCGACACCGATGACCTGGAAAGCTTCTCGGTCAGACCTCTCGAGCTTCACTGAGATGTAAGATTCTGCCCACCGTCGAGACACCCCAGCCCTTGTGGCAAGCCTCGAGCGCCGAGCGCATGACCTTCACCTGGAGTTCATGGAGAGCGGAAGTCAGCGGCGGGAGTTGACTTCAGTGCAGCGGAGCGACATTACATTTCCGGTCGCGTCGTAAGTGAAGTCGAGTCCGCCGTCGGTAATCTCGACGAGGTATTCAGCGATCCCCTTGCCCTCAGGGAGATCGGAAGGGTTGACGAACTCGGTGGCTCCGAACCGGAGGGCGACCTCCTTCTTCTTGGGATTGGTATCGACAGCGATGATGCGCGAAGCCTTCTTCGCTTGGGCGCCCTGGAGAACGGAAAGGCCAACGCAACCGGCCCCGAAGACGGCGACGGTCGATCCCTCTGTGGGCCCGAGTGAGGCAGGAAAGTGTCAAGGGCACTGGGACAGGCGATCAGACGGATGAAGTAAGAGCAAGCGCACCGATTCCCGGGGTCTTGGTGGCAGCACCGTAACCGGTAGTGATTCCACAGCCGAGAAGGCAGGCTGGAAGGAAGGAAGAATGGTCTCGTTAAATGGGAGTCGAATGGGTCTGGCCCGAATGCGCTTTCATGCACCCTTTTCAAGTGGAGCCTTGTCGTTGATCTTGACGACAGAGACCTCAGCAACGACTGTGTACTGAGAGAAGGTGGAGGTGCCCATCTGAAGGTGACGCCAGATCAGCCTCGAGGTAGACGCGCCGAGCGATGCTGTCGCGCGCTTACGAAGTGCTTGATGTCCTGACCCTTGCACTTGAACCGGGTGGTTCCTGCGCGTGAATAGGGGGTAGTCAGTGGTGTTGTCCCTGTTAAAGTCGAGTAGCAGGTATCGTCGCACCATCAGGCATGACGCCCTTGCCCTGGGTGGCCCGAACCTTGCCGCAGAGGTTCGTTTTTCCTGACTTGCAGAACTTGCACTCGCGGCACTCGGCGGTGTATAGAGGGATGACCTGAGTGACGCATTTGAACGTCAGGAGAGCGGGCCGAGTGCAAGCGTGGTGAATAAGGACGGACGTGGTCTCCCTGTCATCGAGCGGTATGTTGGGTCAGCGAACGGTCTGGCGAGCAAGAAGAACGGACACAGTGTAGAACGCACGACAGCAACACTCGTGACGCCCTCTCCAATTGACTCGACCTGTAGAAAAACGTGGGTCAGTCCTCCATGCAGAACTTAAGGGTTCGATAAGTAGCAGCAGCAGAACGCACGACTCCGCCTCCTGCAAGAGCGAATGCGAGAGCGTCAGTGAACTGATACCAATGAGAGTCAACGCAATTGGCAATCTAAATGTACCTTCGTGTCCGAGAATCGCGGGGAAGGCTCCTTCGGGATCGTTGCCGGAGAGGGTGAACGCGTCGCTACGAGGTCGAAGGAAACGGAGGGAGGAATATGATCAGGCTTCGAGCTCGTCCGCCGGGCCAACCGCAGACACCTACGTGTGGCAGAGTCCGGTGCTAAAGGAAAACAAACCATGAGCTCAGACGTGGAACAGAGATGCGGAGAGGGACATAAGACGACGCACTAGAGGACCTTGATCCTGACCTCACCGGCCTTGGGAGGGGCAACCTCGACCTCCTCAATGCTGAGAGGCTTGGCGGCTTCCCAAGCGACGGCAGCTATCGAGTGAGGACAAGAAGCAGAACAGACGTCAGCCAGAGCGTTTCTCCTCGAGTGAGAGTCAGGGCTGGTGAGTGAGCGGAGAAAGCGACGAACCCTTGCACTTGATGACCTGAATGGATAGCGCGCCAGACGTCATCGCGAGGAGAATCAGCGACGGCTGCCGTCTTTCCTGCGTCGTTCGAGGCAGACAATCACTGGCGGATGCGATGGATGCATACCTTTCCTTCGGTGGACGACATGGCTGGTAAACTGAAAAGAGTAATCGAAGGGTTGGGAGAGAGGGTAGGTGATGGTTGAGGGACGATGAGAGTCGAGGGGCCGGCCTCCTTGTTCCTTTCCGCCTCCCTCACCCGTGCAAAAGTGGAGGTCCAGCTCTGACCCTGACTCTCGCACGAACGCATGGTTATCGCTGACAGACTCAACTCACACAACCAATTTCATCGCCCTTGAAATCCAACTGAGACGTCATATTTTGCAAGTAAACCCCGTCATAGAGCATTCGTGGGATTCCACTCGAGCGCGACCCTGCCCTCGTCCGACTCCTCTCCTTCGAGAGACATGCTATTCAGCAAGGCCATATCCGCCTCGTCCAACTCGATTCCCTGGCCGCCGACGAAGTTCTCCCGGATGCGGCTTGCTACAGAAGAAGAAGAGGGAGGAAGGGACATGAAGGGCGCGATCAGAATAGGCCAGTCGAAAAACTCGCGCAGCGTCGCCGCGCGTACCTGAGCCCGACTTGGGTAGGGGTGAAAAGCCTTTCGCCAGTGACCATGATATGAGGACCGTCGGTACCGTCGCCGAATGCTGTAGGTGGTGAACAAATAGGCAGGGACCAATTGAAGTTACTCGCAAGCTTCTGAGCTTCTGAACAATTCAACTCAACAAAGTACCTTTTCGCAGACGCTCTTGAGAGCGCGAGAGTTCCAGCCTCTGTCAGGCTTACCCTGCCAGCCAGCGCCTTCTCCCAGGCTAGCAATGGACGACGGGCCTCTCATTAGCGGGCAGTACGCTTGAACCAAGATGCCCTGCTCGCGGCAGCTGGCGACAATGGCCGTTTGAGGAAGATGTGGGTGGATCTCGATCTGATTGGCAACAGGATCAGGAAGACCCGCTTCGGCCAGTTGCCTGAGGTGGGCAACCCCGAAGTCTGCAGATGGGAGAGACGCGCACGTGTGAGCACTGCTCGTGGGTCACGAGATCAGACACGGGCTCACTCGACACTCCGGCAGCACGGACTCGACCTGTCCCGTTGTTGACAATCTCATTGAGGAAGCCCCATGTGGACTACGATTATGCTCACGCTTTGGTTAAGTCGATACCCAAGCAAAGAGTTCATCCGGCTGTAGCCATCTCACCTGACGCCGCTCGGGTGTCATCAGCGGAGAATGCAGAAGAAAGAGATCGATATAGTCTAATACAGGAAATCAGTGAGGAGACCCTGTGAGGAGCGATCAAGTGCGCATACGATCGACTGACCAAGTCCAAGAGCCTTGTTGGAATCGTCCACACTGGCCTCGAGGCCCTTAAGATCATCGAAGCCGCGGTACACTTTGGTCGTTACGAAGAACTCGGATCGTGAAATGCCGGACTGTTCGCGCGGGATAATCGAGCAGGGTGAGATAAGCATCGAACACATGCTCAAGAAAGGCATCGCGACGCAACTGCGGGTTCGCTAACCTCTCTAATGGCTTCTCCGACCTCTGTCTCGTTCTCGTCTGTAGCCCTGCATCAGTATTCGCTCATCACTTGACTTCATTCGTTGCCAGAGGCGGCTGCCCGATATGAGCTCGCGGCCGCCAAAGGCGGTCGGGAGACCGGAGTAGATGGCCACATAGGCCCCCTTCCCTCAGACCCATGCTCGCCAGAGGGCAAATGAGATAGAGAAAATCGCCGACTCAAGTCTCAACTCACAGAATTGGGCTGTGTCAAACTGTCGGTAGCCGACGGCAATCGCCTCGCGAATCGAAGTCTTGCAGGCCTCGCCCTGAAGTTGATACGTTCCGAAGCCGATCAACGGAATCTGATGGCCGTTGGCGAGCTTGGCGGTCCGCTGAACTTGAGCCTCTGACATATCAGCAATGAGAACGGAAGACGATTCGCCGTTAGAGAGGAAGAAAAACAACTTGGGGAGACAGTTGCACGACCCCACCTCCGGCCGCGTCGGCAAGTTCCGCTCCGCTTTATCCTTGACGACGCGACCGCTCCCTGGAGGGAGCACAGTCAGAGACGCAGAGTCAGAAGGTTGGCCTTTTCCACTCTGATGGATATCCGCAAACAAGTAGATGTGTGCAGTTCTCGGGGTCGCTGGAAGAATGATGAACGTGATGAACGTGATGGCAGCGAGGCAGCCGGCTCGTCCAGCCCAGCCCCGGCCCCGGCCTTCGCGCTCGCTCGCGCCGCCCGCCTTGGTTCAGCCGTTGACCACCAACTTCAGCTCGAGCCGATGACGCCCGGCATGCTCGACTCTTTCTTCCTCTATGTTGCAGACCTCCTCTCGACGCCCCCCGACCACATCAAGGTCCGTTTCTGCCCAAGCTCGAGGCACTCAGGTGCTGGCGGCGTGACCCGGTCTGACGCTTGACCTTGTCGACTGGCTGCCTTCCCTCTTTCCCTCTGCCTCTCCTTCCACCCTGTCATCCTCCACCACCTCAAACCCCGAATCTTGCTGCCTTCCAGCTCGTTACATGCTTGCTTGCTGCCTACCCTTTGTCTTCCCTGTATGTCAGGCTGCCAAAGGACCAGACGCGCCACTGGTTCTCGATCGGCGTCGCCCTGTTCTTCCTCGTCGGCGTCCTCAAACTCTACAATGGAACCGCCCAAGTGCTTGCCTCTATTGTCGGGACATACCTCATCGTCTGCTTCAACAGGACGGCTCGTATGCCGTGGCTTGTCTTCGCGTGAGTATAAAAACTAGATGTCGATCCTTGCCAGTGTCTCCTACGTTGTGTTGCCTGACTTGCGAGCCTTGTGCGTTCATGCGACATCCAGATTCACTATGACCCATCTGCTCTGCAAGTGAGTCAATCTCCGGATTATGTCCCTCACGGATCTCTCTCTCTGAGCATTTCCGACCACATCCAGCCACATCTACCGCACCATTCACGCTATCACCCCCGACGTCATCGAGATCACCGGCACCCAGATGGTCCTCGTCATGAAGGTAAAAAGACCTTTATTTGAGCCAGACAGGGGTCTTGTCCTAGAATGTTGACTGGTTCCACTGTTTCCAGCTCGTTTCTTTTGCCTGGGCCGTCGCAGACGGTCGCCGGGACGTGAACGTTCGTGCTTCTAAGCGTCCAGCCGTCTCGCACATGACCGAATCATTTTCGCTGACAGCCGTCGCTCGCTCCTCTTTCTCGTATTGTACTGACCTGCCCGACACCAGGAGCTCGATGCGGCGCAACTTGCGACCCGCCTCACCAAGGTCCCTGGGCTCCACTCGTTCATCGGGTACTGCCTCTTCTTCCCTTCCATTCTCGTAGGCCCGTCTTTCGACTTTACCCTCTACCACTCGCTCGTCAATGGGACGCTCTTCCTCGACCCGCCAGATAGCAAGAAGAAAGACAAGTTGGTCTCCAAGAGCGTCATCCCCACGGGCAGGAAGCGCGTTGCCTACGTCCACATGGCCGTCGGCCTCGCCTTCATGACTGCCTACGCCCTCCTGGGTAGTAAAGCGACCTATTCTGGCGTTCTGGAGGACTCGTGGTGGACGTATGGAGTTGGTTTTAAGTACGTAACGCCTTCACGCGAACCTTGCTCTGCTATTTTGTGCTGATAACGCAACCATTTCCCAGGCTCCTCTACGTCCAGGCCTGTGGTTTCATGGCTCGTATCAAGTACTACGCGGTCTGGGAGCTCGCCGAGGTGAGAGTTTAGTTGGTAGATAGCACGCACGGCAAAAACGCCCTAACACCCGCATGTCTGCCACCAGGGTGCTGTCATCCTCTGTGGTCTCGGTTTCAACGGCTATGACCCCGTCACCGGACGCTCGCGCTGGAACCGTTGCCGCAACGTCGACATCCTTCGGATCGAGACTGCCGAGAACTACAAGGTCTGCCGGTCTCACCGTGATCAAATGTTACCTGCAGCTTTGACTGACGACGCGCCTCTGCAGGTTCTCTTTGATAGCTGGAACATGCGCACGAGCGGTGAGTGTTTATTGCGCAAATTTAAGGGCCATTCTTGCTGATGTTGAACCAATAACAGTCTGGCTTCGCGAATGTGTCTACAAGCGCATCACGCCTAAAAATCAAAAGCCTGGTTTCCAGAGTAGCATCATCACGTTCATGACTTCGGCCCTCTGGGTGCGTAGGATGCAGGCGAGCGATTTGCGCAGTCCATAAGCGCTCGGCTGACCTTTGATTCTGGCGACACAGCACGGTACCCAACCTGGCTACTACAGTGAGCTTCTATACCACACACGTCATTCTTGGCTCACCATGCTTACTCTCTCGCGGTGTAACAGTATCTTTTTTCCATGGTGGTATCCTCACTGCCCTCGGCAAGCTTTTCCGCCGCAATATGCGGCCCCTACTGCTCGAGCCAGCGGCGGGGCCCGTCTCAGCTGGCGCCGTCTCCGGCCAGATGGCCGGCTCTTCTCCAGTGCCCGCTTCAGTGCGCGGGCTGCTTAAGAAGGTCTATGACGCCTTGGGCTGGCTCTCTGTCCAGCTCACGCTCAACTACCTCGCCTCATCGTGCGTCCGTCATCCTGAGGGGATCGCGAGCTTCGAACGGTTCTCGGAAGAGACTAATCACTCGTCCGTCTTCCCAGTTTCATTCTTCTCGACTTGTCCTCCTGCTTCAAATTCTTTCAGCGGACTTGGTTCTATGGTGACGTCGCCATTATCCTCTCCTATGCGTAAGCGATTTTTGCTGAACGCTGAGCACGATCAAACAATGAATGACGAAACGTGCACTCACACCAGCTTCTTCAAGTTGGGCGGCGGAGCTGCTCTCAAGGCAGCCTCGAAGCGGCAATCAGCTGGCCCGTTGCCGACCAAGCTGGGACACATCGATCTCAAGAAGCGCGACGACGAGACCCCAAACGACCTGGACCGGTCGGCGCATCCTTCGATCGTCATCAGCCCGCCCATGCTCTCGCCTCCGGCCAGCAAGGTGCCTCTACCAAATCAGCTGCTCTCTGCGAGCCTGCCGGGCGCATCAGACCCGATTGCGAGTGGGGCCGAGTCCAACATGTCGCCGAGCGGCGCTGAAAGTGCCGAGTCGAGTGAGACCTCGGACGACTGGGAGCACATCGGTTCGTGCTGCTATCACTTGATTTCGCGCATTGTGACTCTACCTTCCTCTCTGACGCGTGCCGAGGTTATTCTGCTTCTCAGGCGATAGCTTCCCGCCTCCAGCGGAGGCCGGGGGCATGGGCGGAGGGTTCGGCGCAGCTGAGAAAGTGCTCTCTTTCTCCTCCAAGTCGTTCACCTCTTAGAGCGTTACCCCTTTCCCTCCACCTGTCTCTCTCGTTCGCGCGCGTGCTCTCACTCTATTTGTGTGTAGGGCGGATTCCCTGTTGCCATGCCTCCCCATCCTCACCCCTTCCGCCCGATAGCTATCTATGCCCCCTTTTTTTTTGCGCACGCCCGATCCAAAGCAAGCCGACCAAGAGGTATCTAATTAGACGAGGGAGAGAACAAGACCCAAACTCAACCCCGGAAGCGGAACTTCTCGCCACCTCGCTCGCCCTCAAGATGGAAGCTATAGAGGTCGCCGCCCTCTGGGAACCGGTCGGCGACCTCCTGGGTGCCGCCGTTGGTGGGGCCGGAGTTGGCCGTGGTGACGAAGAGGGTCGACATGTCGTCGCCGCCGAAGCAGCAGCAGCTGAGAGAGAGAGGGAGGCAGACAGTTTCAGTCGAGGCTCGTGCGGAAGACGAGCGAAAGAGGGATGGGCTGGCTGGCTGGCTGACGTAATGTTGGCAGCTTTGGGGAAGCGGATCTCAAGGTCGATCTCTCCTGATGGCAAGTACTTGACAAGTCTGTTGCTCTTCCAGCCTAGATGCCCAGGGGCGTAAAGTCAGCCTCGGGAGACACAAGGCAACTTTGACACCGACTCACGAGAAACAAAGACGCTGCCGTCAACGCCCATGCACAGGCCATCGAAGCTGCCCCCATCGCCGAAAGTATTGGTCGCAAAGACCGACTTGTTGGAGAGCTTGCCCGTTTCGAGGTCGTAGTCGTACTTGTGGATCACGCCCCGAGGCGAGTCGACGTAGTACATGATCTTGTCGTCAGGGGACCAACCGGTGCCTGAGGAGGAAGTCAAGGGAGCGCTCGTTTCAGCTATCGCCAGGAACAGGACCGATCTCAACTGACCGTTCGAGCAGAGGACATCCTCGAGGAGGATCGTGACCTCCTTCGTCTCCGAATCAAGCGAGAAAAGCTGTCCGCGCGACTCGGTGTCGTCGCCCTCGACCCTGTCGGATAGCACGCACGCTTTCGGATCAGCTTCGTCTGTTTTTTTTTGTTTGTTTGTTTGTTTTTTTTTCCTTCAGAGAGCAAAGACGCCAGGATACTGACATGGTACCCGTGATGAAGCGACCCTTACGATCACAGACGCCGTCATTGAACCGGACGGTCTGCTTGTTGGACGCCGTCGCGACGACGGGCTCTGCGATGGCCTCCAGCTTGCCGTCAAACGTCCCGAAGGCGAGCGTTTTCTCGGCACCGCAGACAAACTGATGATGTGGTACTAGAGTTGTAGACAATTAGGTCAGCGCCGAGGCCCCATGCAAGTAGGTCGAAAAATGAACATGTGGACGCAGCACGAACAGAAGCAACATTGCACGACGGCAGTTGACGGGTCAAAGAGGTGCGAGCGGCGAGGGGCAGACAGGTTAGGTTGGACAGGCCGAAAGGAGCGGAGGGAGCCGAGAGAGAGAGAGAGAGAACCGAGAACTGTCAGGCAAGATCTCCTCTTTGGGCGAACGGCCGGCGTAGGTGCAAGAAGCACGAGCCCAGCCCTTGACTTACTCCAGGCTGATCCTCCCTCAGGACGATGGATCCGAGCTGTTCAACGAGTTCGAGAGCAGAGCGGGCGTCAACAAACAGACGTCAGCGGTAAAGTCATGTCCGCTTGACCGACGTGGGATAAGCTGTCACTCACGCGAGGGCCTCCGTAGTTCTGCTTCGAGTGTTCGCCCGTCTTGGGGACGTAGGTGTGGATGTCAGACTTGTTGATGTCGACGAAGTAGAGCGTCTGGGTCCGCTGATCCCAGACGGGACCCTCGCCGAGTGAGGTCTGGCAGCGGATGAGGGGCTCTCCGGCGGTGATGATCTTGTGGGTCATTAAGAGGGAGCTGAGGGAAGGAGAGGGAGATGGAGAGAATGTGCAGTTGCAGAGAGTGCTTGATGGTCGGGAGATAGGCATGAAGAGAGCCCGAACTCTCTCGCGCCGGCATTTCCCCGACGGACCGCCCGACCTATCCTCGGACCGACTGTCCGTCGTTTGCCTTGTGCTCGCTCTCTGAACCCGAGATACATGAACATGGGCGGAGCCAAAAATGGAAGCAACAGAACGAAAACAAAAAATCGTTGATTGTGGCATCTCGTCGTGAAGAACGGAACTGTGACTAAGAAGGAATGCACTCAGAAAGAGGGAAGAAAAAAAATGCAGAAAGGAAGGAACCACCGCCGCGTGCTCAACTAAATACCCCACCCGCCCTTGGCAACAACCTCGACAACCTCGCGTATCGTCTCGACAGCCGCTAGGTGCAGCGGAAGCCGGCTCGCAGTCCTCCCGACAGCGCGCTCCCTCGCAAGCACAGCGAGAGAGTGGAAGTTATATGCAAGGTCACGTCTGAAGTTTGACGGAACGTCAGACGACGAGCTCGGCGAGGTGAAAGTGAGGAGGTGATGGACAGAAAGCGAGATGAGCCCGTCCGACGATGCGGGCAGAACTGCCTGGACCTGTGCAGATGATGGGAACGGAACCGCGAGCAAGGTGAAGGTCGAGAGCGGGAGAATGGTGTTAGAGACCGCCGGTTGAGGCGACGAGCGAGCGTAATCTGGGATCGCCGACGGCGGCGAAAAAGGCGCCCGGTGTCGAGGGTAGATGACAACAGCCGACTGAGATTTGTCCGCGTACGTCGGCGGGTGGAAGGCAAGCTCCTGCTGGATGGTCGTTGTGCTGCCTCGCAGGAGCAGCTGGGGATCGGGACGCGCCTCGGAGCAGGTTACATAAACTCGCATCTGAAACGCCAGCGTCGGTATCGTTCGTGCGAGGAGGGTGTCCCAGGCTTCAGCGAGAGAAAGGTCAGTCAGGACTCAGTAGGACACTCAGTAGCGGCAGAAAGCTCGACCAAGAGCAACTCACTTGCGATCTCGTTCCACTCCATCAAGCCAAGTTTGCAGACAACGAGCCTCCACTCTGTCGCAGCCCTTTTTGCAACCTCACTCGCAAACGCCCAAACCCTCGCGACCATCCACTCATCGGAGGACCCGCCCTCCATCCTCCAAACCTTGGCCTCGCTCGCCTGGCCCCGCTCGTCCGTCGCGCTCGCAACCAGCCACTCGCCGGATTCGGAGATGGCGTACCCGACGTGAAGCAGCTGGTGTCGGTCGAGAAGGCTCGCGGGTGGCGGTGGCCAAGCGAGTGCAAAGCGGGCCCTGATGGGTTCGGTCCGAGCGAGCTGGAAGGCTGGGACTTGCATCGCCGCCGTGACGTCGAGATCGTTGGGAAACATCGGCCGAGGGACGAGGCGCTCAACCTGGCAGAGGAGTCGATCATACACGCTTCGGGCGACGGCGGAGAGCGAGGCGGCGGAGGAAAGGGCGTAGGGCTCGTCGAGGACGACCGAGGAGGGGATGAGGTGGCAGAGGAAGCGGTCGAGGGAGCGCGAGGTAGAGTGCGAGGCTGTGATGGACTTGGTGAGGTGATGCTCGAGATCGCGAAGGTTGAAGGTGGGCGATTGGAGTGTGCGAGGAGAAATAATATAGAAAACGACGTGAGGCGCCTGGTAGGCGAGCTCCGCAATAACCGAGCCTGAAGGAAAGTAAGTTGGAGATGAGGATCAGCGACTATTCAAAATTCATGGCCTCGAAAGCGACTGACTGATCGACTCCGAGAGACAAGTGTGGTCTACGGCCAGGAGGCCAGACTGAACGCCAGCGACAGATGCAGCAACATGCTTTCCGAAGCCCCGAGACTGTAAGTGTAGCAATCAACGGTCAGCCGATTGAGCTCGGACAAACAGGAAACCCGAGCGCCACCAACCTCATACGCCTCTCCCATCTGCCCCAGCCACTTTTTCACTTGGGCGTTGAGTGCCGGTCCCGTCGACTCATAGACGGCGAACGCGAGCACGTCCTTGCGGCCGCCGACGGGGCCGAGCGAGAGTTTGTCCCAGAATCGAGTCGCCACGGGCGATGCCTTGATAACAGCGCCGCGGTGGCCAAGATCTAGGAGAGGAGCCGAGAAAGTGGAAAGGAGCGAGTCTGGGGGGACGAAGGAACCGTCGAGCGAATCTTTTGACGGAGGGAGTTTGTTAGCACACCAATAATTAGGGGCGGCCAGAGTGCTCTCAGTATTGCTTACCTGTGATGCGAAGGAAGGAGAGAAGAGACCTTGAATCTTCGGGGTCTCGGAAGATAGACATGGCTTTGGAGATGATCGAGAGGTCGGCAGCGAGAACTTCAAAAGGAAACCGAGAGCGTCAGCTCGAGCACCCCTTCTACAGACGCGAACCAACATGGCAGGACGTACCTGGTTCTGAACCACTCGAATCCGCAGGCGCCATCTGATGGTCCTTGAGAAATTCTGGCAGCACAAGCGGGTTCTCAATCGCTTCTTTAGCCATCCAAGCCGCGAGCCTCTGAATGTCCTCCGACGTTGTCTCCCTTGGCGCCGATCCGAACGGCGGGCTCGTCGGCGTTGGCGCCCAGGCGGGGGTGCTTGCAACAGGCGTACCTCCCACAGAGGGCGCGACGCCAATCCCGCTGCCTCCGAGAGGCATCAAGGGAGGCCGAAGCCCAGTCGACATTGTCGGGAGACGCGACGCAGGCGCCGAGGGAAGGACGCCCGTTGCAAAGTATTGGACGAGATCGGGTCCGAGCGAGAGACGACCAACATCGTTCTCGTCCGTCGACCGCGCGTCGGCTTCCCGACTGAGACCGGGCAGGCTCCGAATAGGCTTGCGGTTGAGAAGGGTCGCGCCGAAGCCCAGCTCGGGAGTGTCCAAGTCGTCATCTTCGTCAGAGACTTCGGCGCGGACAAAGCCCATCCCACCGGCCGACAGTCGAAGCCGACGGTCTAGGTCGCCCGTGAGACGGCGGTGTTCCCGCGCAAGCTCACCAGACGTCTGCTGATGGGGCCGACGCGTCGAGGCGCTCTGCAGGCGACGAACGATCCCAAACTTAGGGTTCGAGAGTCGCTCGTACGCTGACCGAAGGTCGCGGGGCGCCTCCATATCAGTGTGAAAGCCGCGGAAAGAGCAAGGGAGGCTCCCAGGCTTCCACGCCGCCCGCAACGTTGGTTTGCTCTCCGACGCGCGCCGTTTGGACCGGTACCGAGGCTGAGACGTCTGCGGACGGCGCCAGCGCGGGGAATCATCGTCGAGGTCCGAGTCGAGGTCCGAAGCGGTTGAGAAGGAGGAAGGGCTGGGGAGAGCAAACTTGCCCGACTCGTATTTAGAGTCAATGAAGGCGTGAGAGCCATCGAACGGCACGGCCTCGAACCCGGGAGGGATAGAGCCGGACCCTCGTCGAGATCGGCTGCGACTCGGCCATCCGGCGGGGTCGATCGAGACGTCGACCATGCCCGGACTCTCCGTCTCCTCCTCGATGCCACCAAAGGGCGAGAAGGGCGTCTTGGGTGTGCGATGGCTCCCGGGAGTCCGACCAGGGATGTTGTTTGCCCACGACGCCGGTGAGCTTGACGGGTGATCGTGCGGTCCGCCTCCTGCTCCTGTTCCGCTGAAGGGTGAGAACCCGGCCGCCTGGGCCGAAGTGGGTTGACCAAAGGCGTCCATCTCGAACTGCGGGGAAGGTCCGAGCATGTTGACGTCCGTCGAGGGGATGGAGAAAGGGTCGGGTACCTGGCCGGAAGGGGTGACCTCTCCATGGGCCCCATTCGGAAAGGGTGACAGGCTGAACGAAGCAGGGTCCACAGGCGGCATTGAGAGGGCAAGCGGCTGAGCGTTGGGGTCCATAGCAAGGGCCGACTCCTTGAGGAAGGCCGGCGTCGGAGCGTCAAAGAAGCTGAAGTCGTCTTCCCCGATGTCACCTGACCAGTTATCATCGTTGCCGAACGCGTTGGGCTTGCCGTTGGAGCCGCCACCGCCCCAGGACGTCCAGTCCATGGCGTCGAGGTGGTGGTCTCCAGGAGGGGAGCGGAGATGCTGGTTGGAGTTCGACGAGTGCTGGTTCTGAGGGAGTTGCAGACCCGTTGCGGACGAGGACGTCGGAGGAGAAGGCGAGCCGAAGAGATCCGAGCCCGTGGGGGAGGAAGGAGGATGAGGGTGCTGATGCGATCGAGGGATGGCCGAGAACGGGATGGGTTGAGGGACAGACGGCGAGAGGCCCTCGCCGAGCGCGGTTCGCCCGGCCGACTGATCTGGAAGCTCGAGTCTTCGTTTCTCTCGCTCCTTCTCCTCCTCGGCCCGCTCTTTCTCCCGCTCCCGCTCGCGGACGATAGCCTCTAGGTACGAGCCAGAGGCGGTCGCGATGCTGAGCGAACGATCGACAGGCTCGGAGGACCTGAGTGACGGCACACCACGCGAATACGTTGCTAACCGGGCCGAGGAGGAGGTGAGGCAGAGCCAAGAGGAGGAGAGAGAGGTGGATGCGAAGGAGGAGCTGGCGGCGGCGTCGGCGGCGGCGGCAGCGGTGGTGGTGGTGGATTCAAGGATCGATGTCCGCCCCTGAGGCGCCGAGGTCGAGAAGAGGTTGGGAGTCGGCAACCCGGCGGTGTATGAAGTCGCCTCCGTTGATCGGACCTTGGGGTCCGCGAGCACGAGGGCCGCAGGCCAGCAGACGGTGAGGCCACGCGAGTCGGACGACGACGTCGGAGCTTCCCGCGCCTTGCCCTTGAGGTCGGAGAGGGACGAGCCCGCCTCCCCGGGGAGCGGCACCCAGCAGACGACCCAGTTGCTCGACTCGCGGACCTCGGCATCCCAAGCGCGAGCGCCACGCCCGGCGAGACAGGCCCAGAAATCCGGCTCGGCCTGAACGCATCGGGCCTCCTCCGTCGACGCGCCGCGGAGCAGCAGGCCCTTGGCGCCGAGCGGGAGGATCGTGGCGGGCGTACCTGAAGATGGCAGGCTGGAGGCCGCCCGTGAGGCGAGAGCGACAAGTGGGACCCGGCGGGCTCGCGGAGTCATGAGGATGAGCGTTGGGAGAAGGGTAAGTGTGAAAGAGAGGTGGATGGATGTGCTGCAGGTGGGGTCGAGATAGAGGACACAGTCATCGTCAGAGACGACAGGCAGAAAACGCCAGGACTACATGCAGATGGCCTAGTAGACAGGTACATCCGACCACGTACCTGGCAGAGTTCCCCCAGCCGCCGATCCACGCGAGGCTCTCCCCGTCCTTGGCGTTGGAAGGCCCAGGGAGCATGAGGCCCTCGCCCCACCGAACGGTGCCGTCGTCAGCGCGAGTCATGGCCTCGAGCAGTCGCTCCTTGACGGCGCGAAGAAACGTGGGCAGCGCCGGAACAAGATGCGGATGCGGGCGGAGTGGGGACAGACCAGAGGCTGACGACGGTGACAAAGAGCCGGACGCCGAGCCAGGCGCAGGGTAGATGTCACTGGAGGAGAAGGAGCCGGAAGAAGATTCTGGGGAGAGGAGAGATGACGATCGCAACCGCTCAGCCGGGTCAGTCATTCCGTCAACCGACGAGCACGTTGCTTCGGTTTACACACCTTGAAGGCCTGGCCACGTGAAGACACGCAAAGCCTCGAGGAGCGGACCTTCCGGAAGGGCTCCGGCCGGGCCTGCCTGCCCAAGTGCGAAGAGCCAGATCTCGCCGGCGTCCTCGACAAGTCTCGAGGCGGCCGTCGAGCCGTCGAGCGAGGCCGGGCTGGGGTGGTGCAGCTGCTCCTGGGGCCGAGGGGTCTCCCCAGCAGCGGGCGCGGTCGGAGTGAGCGTCGGCGTGGTGATGCAGAGCAGGCTCGACGCGAGCAGCAGCGCGGAGGGCGTCGGCCCTGCTCCAGCTGCCGGCCCGCCCGCGCTGCGCGGGTGGTGCTCGTCGGCAGACGGCCAGCTGTCGACGATGGATCGCCTCGCCTGCTCGAGCAAGGGCGAGGGCCGAGGACCAGAGGCAGCAGTGGCTGCGGCTGCGGCTGACGCTGGAGGGGGCGGGGGAGGGAGGGAAGAAGGCAGCGTCGACGACCTGCTGCTCTCGGAAGCGCTCACGACCAGGAGGGGGTCGACCGCCGGCGTTGTCGTGCTCGTCGCCGCAGGGGCCACGCTCGCACTCGCGACGCCCTCCGTTGGCGGTCTGGGGGCGGGGCGAAACGACCGCCAGCGGACGACGCACGCCGGTGGGAGGGGGAACGTGGCATACTCGAGGAGGGAGTGGCCGCCCAGCCAGGACGGCTCCTCCGAGGCAGGAGCAGGAGGCGGCGGGGGATGCGGCGACGACGACGCGGTCGCTGCCGCCAGCGGCGGGAGAGCTGCTGGCGAGAGCGTTGTGGACGAGCCGACGGCGGACGAGGCGGCGGCGAGGGCGGTGCCGTTTGCGGCGGAGGAGGCTTGCTGCCTCGAGGAGGGCACGAGAGGCGGTTTGGACATGGCCTTTAGATGCTGATGGACCGCGGCCGTTGCATCAGGCGGGCGGGCAGGGGAAGGTGGGGGTGAGTGGAGGACAGACAGGATGGGCTCCCCTCGGCTCGCGCGAGAGAGGAGAAGGGAGGCCAGCGTGTGGGGGGATCCTCGCTCGCCCGCTCAGCTCGCGCGCAGCAGTCGGCCTCCCAGAGAGCGGTCCCATCAGACCGCTCAGGCTTGGATGCTGCTTGTTCGTCCTGCACAGCATTCTCTGGTGCGTGATGGGCTCGTCCCACCTCCCCGCCTGCCAGCAGAGCCGACGAGCCGGCCAAGAGAGGATGGCCGGCTGGGCGGACCCCGTTGTGCCATCTCGCTTGAGATCGACGGTGCATAAAAGCCGGTCTGGCACACTCATCCCATATCCGCGACCAGGACGGACCAGGAGGACCCTCCTGGTGTGCCTCGGCCGCGCTCGGCTTCGCCTCTTGATAGAGATAACTCTCGTTCAACAGACCCCGCACGAACCTCTCGCCCGTGAGGGGCCCTCATCTCGAAGCTCGGGTTCCCCCGCCGACGCTCGCCTCGTCTCTTGTCGCTGCGCCTCTATCCCTCAGCCACTCGTCTTCTCTCCTCCCGTCCTTCCCCCGCTCTCCTGGACCTCACGACCCCCCCTCCTTCACTCGCTCTCCGACAGCTATGTTAGCAGTGTCTTACGGCCTCGTCTGCATCTCGATCCGCCTGACTCTTCGGCCCCCGTCCCCTCCACCAGGCTCAAGTCGGCGCGCGACTTTATCTACGGCAAGCCGCCGGCCGAGCAGCTCCAGGAGTGGCAGCGCAAGGTCAAGCGCGAGCAACGGACGCTCGATAAGGAGATCAGAGAGGTTCGTCCTCTAGGAAGGTCGTCGTGGTAGATGCGAGGCACCCTCGGCACGCGCTTCGATGCCTCCCCTGGTTCTGATCGCCTCCCTCCTCGTCCTTCCTCGCCCGCATAGCTCGAGACGGCTCGTCAACGTGCCCGGAGCCAGCTGAAAGCTCTGGCGGCCAAGAACGATGTCAAGTCAGCTCGGATCCTCGCGAAAGAGGTCGTCCGGTCGAATAAGCAGGTCGACCGGCTCCACGTGAGCAAGGCGAGGCTTAGCAGCGTCGGCATGCAGCTCACCCACCAGGCTGGTCAGTCCCAGTTTCGCAGGGGTGACCCGCAAGGAAGGAAGCGACGGCCTCCAGGCTTCTGAGAGACGCCAGAACTGACAGCCAGTTCCCCTCTCCAACCCAAAGCCATGCTTAAGGTGACGGGCTCGCTCCAAAAGTCGACCGAGATCATGAAACTGTCGAACCAACTCATCAAGCTGCCGGAGCTCAGCGCGGCCATGCGCCAGATGTCGATGGAGATGACAAAGGCGAGTCGACTCGTTGTGATGTCGTGTCGTCGTCCCCTTGCAATGACGCGTGCTCGCGCCGCCCATACGCTCTTCGCCGACTCAATTGCTGACTTGCCTCGCCCTCTCGCTCTTTCTCTCGCATTGTCGCTACAGGCGGGCATCATGGAGGAGATGATGGACGAGACGCTCGATGGCCTCGACGAGGATCAGGACGAGCTCGAGGATGAGGCCGACGCCGAGGTCGACAAGGTCCTCTACGACCTCACGGATGGCAAGCTCGGTGTCCTCGGAGCGACCAAGGGCGCGCCTTTGACGGTACGTTTGGCCTCTCCATCCCTTGCTGCTGTCGTAATACAATTGGATGACGTGCTGGCGTATTTACAGGCCACCCCTGCGGAGGAAGAGGAGGACGACGAAGCCGAGACGGTCCGGATGCAGAAGCAACTGCAGGATCTCCTGAGCAGCTGAAGTGCTCGCGTCATCTTTCTCACACGATTTTATCCCTTCCCAAGATGACTCTGGGGATCTAAATATGTATACGTAGGCAGGAGTCGCTGTACAGATGCACATACTGCTCTGCGCGGTCGTCCTCTGCCGTTTCGTCACCCACCCACCTGTACTCGCTTGGCGTATCTCATCGCTGTTACCTTCCCACTTTCCTGCCTACATGTTTCCTAGTGTGGGCATTTTTAAATGTCCCTTCTCTGTTTCCTCATCCAGCAGCAGTACATCATACGTCAACGTCCAGCCCATCTATCACTGCCATTCGGCTGCACTGCAAAGCCGAACCATCGTCCTTGCCTGCTCCGGCCTGGAAAGCAGAAGAGCTGTGTCCGCGGCACATCACCACATGGGGCGGCGGAAAGTGCGGAGCCGAAGGCGCGGCAAGGCAGCGAGGAAAGGAGACAGGTCAAGTTGATCGACCCATCCCCATCCTCCACTCCGACGACCACGCTCCGTCTTCCATCCATCCACTCGTCATGTCCTGGAACCAACCTCAGTATCCCCCCTATCAGGGTGCTCCCCCGTCGCCTTACCCTTCCCAGCCGGCGTACGGCCAGCCGTCATACGGTATGTATCGCCCGAGCCTTCCTCCCTGGCTCTCACAGCTCTCGGCCGTTCGCTCGAGGACGGGCTCCTGAGACACACATCAACCTTGCCACCCGCAGAGAGCCCCATGATGACCTCGCTCCTCCCCTCTCTCTTCCTCTTCTGCCTCCTCCTCTTCCTTCTTTCCAGGCCAGCCTGCGTCGTACGGCCAGCAGGCCCCGCCTCCCGTGCCCTCGTATGGTTCGCACCCGTCGTATCAGCAGCCGTCGTCCTTCCAATCTCCTCCTCCTCAGCACAGCGCCTATCAGGCGCCTCCCCCTCAGCCATACGGTGCTCCCGGGTCGCCCTACAACTCCTACCCTCCTCCGGCCCACGCCCCGCCTCCGCCGCCGATGAACAGCTACCCGATTGCCGGGCATGCTGCCCCCGCATTCGGCGCCAGCCATCAGCAGCAGCCGTCGTACTCCAACGGGTACGGTGGCGGCATCGCCGTCGCGCCTCAGCAGATGTGGTACCTCGGCACCGAGGTCTCGCCCATCGAGGGCATGAGCATGTGTGTATCCATCTCGTTTCGTACCGCGTAGCGTGCTGACAGTCGTTCTGACTTCTGGACCAAAGGGGCATGCCCCTTTCTGCACCCCAGAACTACAACGCCGGCTTTGATTCGGACAGACTGCGAAAGGCGATGAAAGGATTTGGCACGGACGAGAAAGCTCTCATCGCCGTCCTCACGCCATTGACGGCGGTCCAGATGAATGCCGTCTCCCGGCAGTTCCAGGCGATGACGGGCAAGTCGCTCGTCAAGGAGATTGAGTCCGAGACCAGGGGCTGGTTCGAGAACGCTCTCCGTGGACTCGTTATGGGTCCCCTCGCTTGGGATGCTTGGCTCGTTCATCGTGCTTGCTCGGGCATTGGTGTGAGTAGGTCTGGCTAATCCAGGGGTCGTGGCGGTGAGGGTCCGCGATGTGCGCTGACGCTTCCCTCGTTGACTCTTCTCTGTCGCTCCCACAGACCCACGAAGAGTGAGTTCCACCTCTCTCACTTTCATCCCTGGGCGGGGACTGACTCTCTTCGATCCCACTCGTCAGCCTCCTGAATGAGCTCCTCATCGGCCGATCCAATGCCGACATTCACCTCCTCAAGGCCGCCTACCGCGCCATGTACAACCGAGACCTCGTCAGTGTCGTTGAGGGCGATCTCTCGATGAAGACGAAGCGGGCGTTCACGATGGCTCTCGTGGTGAGTCGACGGCTCGGTGGCCCAGTGGCGTAGGATGTGTGCGCTGAGACGAGACTCCTCCTTCTTGCGTCCTAGGGAAACCGCGATGAGTCTACCTTCGTCAACCATCAGGCAGTGTCGGCCGACGTCGAGTCGCTGTACCGAGCAGGAGCCGGTAAGATCGGTACCGACGAGGTTCGTCTCTCCTTCTTCGCCTGCGCTTGATCAGCCACTCACCCACGCTCTTTTTTTTTTTTCCGCAAAGATCGCCGTCTGCGGCATCCTCCTCAACCGATCCAACGCACACCTCGCCGCCCTCGCCCAAGCCTACCCCCAACGACACCGGCATTCACTCTCCCAGATGATCCACGGCGAGTTCTCCGGACACATGCGCGATGCCCTCCTCCACATCGTCCGGTTTGCCGAGTCCGATGGTTTGGGCGTCCAGCGGGACGCGGAGAAGCTCGAGGAGGCGATGGCTGGGCTCGGGACGAAGGACGAAAGGCTCATTTGGAGGGTCATCCGGGCCCACTGGGAGAGGCCGAGGTGGGAGGCCGTCAAAGCCGCGTATCAGAGGACGTACGGCAAGCCGCTGAATGCTAGGATCAGAGGGGAGACGAGCGGAGACTATGGCAGGCTGCTGTCGGCGCTCACGCAGTAGTCTGGTCTCATCGTTATCCTTCTTTTTATTTTTTATTTTTTTACTTTTGGTGGGCTGCCTTGTATGGATGTCAGCCTTTGACGACTGGCTTGTACGGCGAGAGAGCGGAGAAGCGAGGTCAAGTTGAGGAACACCCACAGCTAGCTAGGCAGGCGGGCGCATTCCGATCCGTCCGTCTCACGGAGCGCTCGCTGACCTAGCTCAAGCAGCTCGCTAGCTGAGCCAGCTGCAAGGCGAAGGGGACAGACAAGTTGGTCCGGTCCGAGAGGGCAAAGCCTTCCTTACCACGCTACCGAGCGACCAGGCCTACTTCAATCGGCCAGACGTCAAGACCGCTGATTGGGCGGTCTGGGCTGACGGGATGCAAGCAGGCAGGCTAATCCACCCTCACTTTGTGCAGAACGAGACATTGCACAGTTTGCCTCTTTTCATTTCACGGGCTAAGCGGGGAGGAAGGGTCGGGAAAGGCAAGCATATATCGCTCGCCTCCACCCATTTTGCGACCTTTTTTTTGCCGACTCCTCCAGAGAAAGAGAAAGACAGAGGGGGGAGGAACAGGAAGGAGGGATGTGTCGGGAACGTCTCCGGAAGGCATAGACATCTCTGAGGAAATGGACGACGTCTAGACCTTGAAACCCCTCGAGGCACGGCGACCACGAGCCTTCCTGTGAAGCGCAACAAGGGCGAAAGGCGAGGTCAGCGATCCCGCATCTCGTAGACCCCCGAGAATGAGAGACTCCAAGTACGCACTCGAACTTGCGGCCCTTGGAAATGACGTGAGGGGCCTTGTTCTTGTGAGGACCCATGCCGAAGTGGCGGTAGGCCTCGCGAGCAGTGCGCTTGCCGCGGACAAGGATGGTGTTGGATCCCTTGGGCGAGCGGAGGGCAAGCTGGTCAAGGGTGAGGGCTGGGAGAAAGGAAGAGTAAATGTCAGTCTCTGAGGGTTCTTATAACTGGCAATGATCGCTGCTGCTGCTGGCTGTCGCTGGACTTCAACTCCTTCCCTCCCTCCACCCTGGCCAAATCTCCTCGCCGCCCAAGACAACATAGACTCCTTCCCTCTTTTCCAACAACAGCGACATCCAACGAGAACCCTCGAAAGAAGAATGATAAACACTTACCCTCTCCACCGGCAGCGACGATGCGCTCACGGGCCGAGCGGGTGAAGCGGAGGGCAGCAACGGTGAGCTTGGGGACGGTGAGGAACCGCTCGTCGTCGGTGACGGTGCCGACAAGGACGATGGTCTTGCTTCCGTCCTTGTTGGCGTTGTGGGTGTGCTTCACAATGCGGGAGATGGAAAGGGGAGGACGGTTCGTCTTCGACTGAAACAGGCGCTTCAGGACGACCTTGTTGAACTTCGAGTCCGTGCGGCGGGCAAGGAAGCGGTAGAGCTGGTGAAGTTGAACATTCGTCAAGGCGTCGAGTGGGAGAGTGATAAAGAATGTGGCGAAGGCGAGGGCGAAGGTGAAAGAGTGCGAGGAAGGTGACAAGACGAGCCGTAGAAAAAAGGTGGGAGGGCGAGAAGTCGAGGCGAGTCGAGGCACGCGAGGCGAGCGGCGGCGGGTTTTGGGGGCGCGCGTGCAGAAGCGACCGAAGGATGGATGAACGGCCGAATCGAGCACGAGGAGGTTGACAGGCAGGAGGGAAGTAGGACAGGCGAGAAAGGAAGCAAAAAGGACGTAGACGATGAGTTTGGGTCAGCGCTTCGTTCTGGCTTCCTCTACAGTGCCTCTCGTACGCCTCGTTTCCCGCCTTCACCAACACCTTTCCTACACCCATGAGTCGAAATAGTACACACCTTAACAAGGAGGAGGAGGTACGGGTCCTGAGAAACAGGAGCGTCACGGTTTCCCTTCCTGACGTGCTTGTGGGCGCTGTGATACGAAGAGGAAAGAGAAAGGTGCATATACTGTCAGCCTAGCTGCAAGCTAGGGAGCGGTCAGGGCAACCACAGAACGCTTCCACTCACATATCGATTCCCTGTTGAGATGCAGCATCAAGCGAGAAACGGACCAGAGAGGCGGGAGGGCAGGCAGAAGAGCAGAAATGGGGGAAGAAGAAGAGAAGAGGCAGAGGTTGGTGAGCGACCCAATTCCTCCTCCGCGCGCTGCAGCCTGCCGTCCTCGCTTTCCCCCGCCGACGAACGACCGACCCGCTCTGTCTCCTGGCTCATCACGAGCGAGAACAAGAGATGCAAGCGGACGCAGGTCGAGAATCGTCGACGCCGACGGGCTGGCGAGGAGGAGGCCACCAAAGGATGGAACGCACCATCTTGAAGTGCCGGCGGTCGTGGAGAAGAGGGCAAACGGGCGGCGCTCGACTCGAAAGGCCCTCCCCTCCTCGGGCGAGGGCAAGTTTCTCTCCTCAGACGGGGAGCGCGCGCAGGCGGTTTACACACGGACCTTCCGGGCGACCGGCCACCCTCACCCTCCCCTGCTCTCCTTTGCTCCTCACATCATCGGTCGGCGGGCTGCTGTCCCTGCTCTCTGCATGGCATGAGGGTTCTGTGTCTCTATACTTCAGCTGCATATCCCATCTATCGCGTTAAGCTGCGCGCGCGTTTCTGATAAGGTGCATCGCTGTCTCGATTCGGTCTGCCGCCGCAGTGAGCCACAAAGCGAAACGGACATCCGCGCACCGGGCAAGGCTGAAGGTGGGATAGTACTGGAATCGACAGGTCGTTTAAATCATTTGGTAATGGTCTTCCAAGACCCAAGGAAGTAACGTAGCCTCGAATTGTACCAAAGCACAAATCAGCTTCCTCCTTGCGGCAAACTCTCCATCAGTCTTGGCGAAAATGAACGATGGGCAAACCGTCAGCGTCAGAAGAGGACCACAATCACCATTGGCAAGCGACATTAGGGAAATGGGCAACGGCATGATCCTGTTCCAGGCCTGGTCTTATTGAGACTGGAATCGACTCATCGAATCGCCGAGTCTCAACATGACTCTGGACTCCGAAGTCTAGGACATCCACATCGCCTGGAACTCCGACCCATTGACATCTCGAGATCTTGAGACTTCTGCCCATCATCCTCTCGAGCAAGGAAGCCTACATATCAGGGTCAGATTTGGCTTCGCTGAATACCCCTAATGTCGTGAGCCACCGAGTGATCGTTAATTGTCGTTGTACTCACCGATATCAAGATAGTACAGGGCGAGAGTCCGAGCGCCCGAAATCCTGAGAATTTCTGTTCATCAGAGTACCAGGGAAAGCCACATTCCCAAACTCCCTCGGGGAGAAACTTCTCTGCATCCCTGATCACACGAAAGCCTGGCTCGTTGGTTGCTGCGCAACGCAATCACTCCCCGGCCCGCCCCCTCGTCTCTTTCCCCGCGACAGTGTGCTCTTCTCGCTGCCCCCTCGTCGCGCGTCTTCTTCGCTCAACCACCACTCTGCTCTACCATGGTCAGCCTCATCCATTCATCCCGCCATCCCTCCCTCTATCCCACATCCTTTCCCCCGCTCTTCCTACTGTTCATCCAGGCATCGAGCCCTTCGGCTCTGTGCCTCCGCGCTCTGCTCACTCTTATCCTCTCGTCCTTTTGTGTTCACCGGCTTATGTCTTTCCCTCTCCTCAGGACGACCGCTCCCCTCTTCCTCTCCAGGACAGCCGTCCTTCTCCTCCTCCTCGCTCATCGCGTGAGCCCGACTCGAGGAGGTCTCGGAGCCCGGCGGCATACACCCGGCCTAGGTGCGTCGTTTCTTCTCGCGCGACTCCGCTTGTACGCGTCGCAACTCCCTCTGATCTTCCTCCAACCCGCCATTCACGCAGGAGCGCCGTCCCGGGACCGGTTCACAAGCCTGAGAATGCACCCGACGTGAGCATCGGCGTCGCGCGCGGAGAAACATCTCCCAACTGCTTGCTAAACTCCCCCTTCGCCCACATTAGAATCCTCCCAAGTCTGATGTCCTCGGTGTCTTTGGCCTCTCGGTCCGCACTCGCGAGAGGGACCTCGAGGAGGAGTTTGGCCGTTTCGGCCAGGTTGTCAAGGTCGTCATCGTCTATGACCAAAGGGTACGTGTCACTGCCTCGGCTCGATCCAGTACGTTCTTTCTCATCCGTGCGGCTGACGTCCTGCTCCTCTCACCCAGTCCGAGCGCTCCCGTGGCTTCGGCTTCGTCACCATGAGCACCCCCGAAGAGGCTCAGAAGTGCATCGACAACCTGAGCGGCATTGATCTCAACGGCCGCAAGATCCGCGTCGACTTCTCCGTCACGAAGCGCCCGCACCAGTCAACCCCCGGCGAGTACAGTGAGTGGACCGGCCGTTTGCTTCAGACCAAAACGATGGGCCTTACCTGATCGCTCTCATCCTTTTCCCGCAGTGGGCGTCAAGCGTCGCGAGTACGACCAGCCTCCTCGCGACCGCTACGACGATCGCCGCTACGACTCGTACCGTGGTGGAGGAGCTCGCTACGACTCATACCGTGCTCCCAGCCGCGACGACTATGGAAGGGACCGCGACCGCGACTACCGCGGAGGAGGACGCGATCGGGACCGTAACCGCGACCGCGACCGCGATGACTTCGGCCGCGACAGGGATTACCGCGAGTGAGTGGCGGACTCGTCTAGGCGACATTGATGAGAGTCCTTCATCGCTAACGGGACGACTTCACATCCTCAGCGAGTACCGCTCCTCCAGGGACAGGGACCACCGCGATCGGTCCCCCCCTTCCCGCCGCGACAGGTCTCCTTCGTGCGTTGTTTCTCCTCACTCTATGTGACACTCTGCTTCGCTGCTCGTCTGACGTTCTCGTCCTCCCTCCTTCCCTCCCAGCCCTCCTCGCCGCCGCCGCTCTTCCTCGAGGTCGCCTCCCCCTCGCCGGGAGCGCGACTACGACGACGTCCCCGCCGATGCCGCCCCTGCCATTAGGTGGTGAATTTTCTGTCCAATCAAGAGGAGGAATGTCAAACGCCTGGCGTGAAGCCTCGCAAAGTCGTTAAGAAGCGCCTCGCTCAAGTAGTTCAAGTCCCCCTTCGATGTATCCAAACCTCGTTTCGTGTCTTGTCAAGGCTTCCAACACCACGTAGCACATGAATCAAGAGCAAAGCGCAAGCAAATAATTCAAGGCGCACATGCACAAAAAGGGGCAAAGCAAGCCCTACCAAGTCTAACTCGGAAGAGTATGCAAGAGAGCGAAATTGGCCAGAAGGGAGCGCGCCACCTGTTCTGTCGGCCTGCTGACTGACTCTTTGTGAGCCAACCCGCATAGCAGTCTTCTGGCTCATTCGAATCAATGTCGAGTCGTCCTCTCTCTTTCGTGACTGAGCAAACGCTGAGGTTGT
Source organism: Tausonia pullulans (assembly GCA_951802195.1). NCBI lineage: Eukaryota > Fungi > Basidiomycota > Tremellomycetes > Cystofilobasidiales > Mrakiaceae > Tausonia > Tausonia pullulans. The sequence goes on from OX637627.1 coordinate 1,139,241, forward strand.
TACAACATCTCACACAACCTCTCCTTCCCCGTCGGTCCGTATTACCGAGCTTGACCAGCCACAACCTTCCTCGATTGCCTTCCAATATAATTCGCAACCAAACAAATGAAGCTAGTATGGGAGTGCGAGAAAATGTCTGAACAAAGGAAGGGTCGAGGGAGCTTAAGCGGTCAAGCAGAGACTCGTGAGCGCGCGCTGATCAGACGAGGTAGATCGATCTTCTGGAAAGGCAGGCAGGGTGAGAGAAGTGAGCGAGCCGGTCTTTTCTTCGATCGAGGCCGCGAGTTGTCGTCAGGGTCAGCTGGCTCGGGGTGCTCCAAAAAGGGCCCATGGAGAGGCCGAATCTGTTTGTGAAAAGTCCTGAGGTCGGTCGCTTGACATATGTGGTTGCAAGCGCAGCCGGAATGACGGAGCGACATTCACGCATATCTCCCCGTCTCGAGAAAAACATCACCCCTCGTTTCTATTTGGCGCGAGCTGCACCCCGAGCTTGACACGACCTCAAGATGTATGTCCAGTGTGCACGAGACCAACAGAGAGTGGGGACCAAAGCCGCTTCACTCTGTAAGAGATGCGAGCTGGCAGGACGCTTGGGAGCAGCTACTGAATTGTGGAGGGTGACTCGGGGAATATGCCGGGGCTGTAGCATTAATAAGAAAGCGAAATAATTAAAGATTTGCGTTCAAGGAGATGATGTAACAAGTGGGAGCAATCGGGCAGGTGTACCTCACGATGACGGCCGTGGGGCAGGTTAGTTGCTCAGACAGGGGGGTCGACTATGATATTGCTTGACGCCATAGAGATGAGGCTCTCATCCTTGCACGCCTACAAGTCTTCGTGGGCGAACCCCTCGACCTCGAAACGCTACGGCTACAGCCGAGCCTCCTCCAGTCGCCATCCGTCAACCCAGCTGATAGACGAGAGCCACCCGGTCCTGGCTGAGCAGATGATCGCCCACGAAGACATCGAGATATTCTTTGAGTCGGTACAGAGCCGGGTGCTTGAACCAGGCTCTCCAATGCCAGCGGATGCTTCTTGAGTATCCGTGGATTGAGGTTGAGGGAGAGAGGACAAGCGAAAGTGCGTTTTTCCGAGATGGCGCGCATGTCTGTCATCGCCTCGACCATATCACCAGTCAAATCTCAATGCCAGAAGTTCACGTTGTACTGTACCACATTTTAGAGCTTATCAGGTGAGGGTCCCATTATGTGTTGAGGAAGTCGAAGACCCGCCATCGCTGTACTAATGAGGAGTCAAGCAACCACCTATTTCGTCCGATGACTTCCTATCTCTTTTTCGATTCCTTCCCTCCTTGGATAATTTCCCCTCAAAAGATAGGGATGTGAGATCGTTCTGTACAGGCAAGAATGTGATTGCTGGAGAATGATGAATGATGAAGGGTTCCCTACTGCGGGCGAGGAGTCTCCGACGGCGAGATCTAGACAGGACGACTGCAGCGGTCTCGCCTCAGTGGCAACCGATCCATGGACGCGATAAGGCAAGCACCCTGTGGGATCCTGCTCAGGGGATGAGATGAACGGTTGACTAAGTGCTGCCCCTCGAGGATCTGGGCCAGAAGGAGCGCCCGTCGGAGGAGGCCGAGGACTCCTCACGCGGTGCTCTTCGCCTGGCCGAGGCTGCACGCATCGAGAGGGGGTTAGACCCCCCCACCCCTACATTCTCTCTTCAACTCCCACCACACTCTCCTTCACCCCATATCCGTCACTTCTTCACCCTCCCCTCCCCCCCCCCCCCTCGCTCCTTCCTGGCCCACGATGGATTCTCACCAGAACTCGCTTCCAAACGCGACTGATCTCTCGCACCACCTGTCTGAACTCTCCAAGAACCGGCGGTTCTCGCCCCTTAAGAGTTTCTCCAAGTTCGTCCCTGCGGAGCCGCTGTGCCACATTGTGCCTCGAGTCACAGGCACTGACTACTCATGATTTCCTACAGGTACATGGTGCGCCGTTCTGGTCCGACTCCTTTCCGAATCGCGCCTAGGAGGATGATCGTCGCCCCAAGCTTGCGCCGATTGCTGACGAAGCGCCATCCCTCTCCTGATCCTCCTCGTCAGTTCGACCCGGCCCAGCGCTCTCTCGCTGGCGGCCTCCCCAACCCTTCGTACTTCCCTTTCGAGGTGCGTTCAGCTCCTTGGGATGTTCGCGGCATGACGTGCGGCTCTCTTTGCCTTAGTTGGACCGGCCAGGCTGACGCTTCTGTCTCGCTTGCACATGACGTTTGTACCACGTGAACCCTTCTTTCGGCGCTCTCTTCGTGTCCTAGACTATCTCAGCCTCGACACTCTCGCCTTCGATTGTACGTGGCACTATACTTTCCTGAGGGTTCCGGTCCCGTTGTCGGGTTCACTCTGCTGACCTTATCTGCCGCCTTGCGCGCGCTTAGTATGCCCCCGCGGGTGTGAAGCCTAAGTCGACCAACTGGCTCTCCACCCTCTTCGGTAACTCGCTCCGCTTCATCGAGACGCCCAAGTACGCCAAGAGCCCCAACCAGCTCCAACTCGCGACGGGTCTTCAGTATGGCGCAGCGACGGGGTTCAAGGCGCTCCACGACTTCCTCGTTGAATGGACCAACGTCTGTCTGATATCTCCTCTCGGTCTTCTCCGCAACTGAGACGATACCGGCGATTCTGACTCATCTTTATCGTGTCTTGATAGGCCCTCACTCCGCCCGCCTATGCCAACTGGGAGGTTCTACTTTGCGACGGTAGCACAGATGGGTTCCATAAGAGTGAGTGAGGGTCCTGCTTATTCCAATTATTCCGAAGACAACTCCCTGATTTCCTTCGCTCTGTTTTCAGTTGTCGAGCTCCTCTGCGAGAAAGGCGACGGTATCCTCGTCGAGGTACATCGGGCTGTGACAGTCGTCCTGAGCGAGTGCTGACATGTGCCACTTTCTCGCAGAGCTTCACCTACCCCTCCGCCCTCGAGACCGGATGGCCCATGGGCGTTCTCCCCGTCATCGTCGAAATTGACGATTTTGGACTCGTCCCGGATGCGCTCGAGGAGGCCCTCGAGAACTGGGATGTCGAGGCTCGTGGAGGCATGAGGCGGTGCGTGGGCGCCTTCCTTGTTCCAAGCGTGGTTTGGGCTGATTTTCGTCTCTTTTGCGTAGCCCTCGAGTCCTCTACACCATCCCCATCGGACAAAACCCGACTGGATCAACTCTTCCTGAGGAGCGCCGCGAGGCAATCTACAAGCTCGCCCACCGCTTCGACTTCATCATCGTCGAGGACGACCCGTACCACTCGCTCAACTTTGGTCTCTACGGCCACCCGGCGCCCGGATCTGACATCGAGAATGACTTGTCGAAGTCTGAAGCCGACCGCAACGCCGCATTCCTCAAGGAGATCGGCAAGTCGTACCTTAAGCTCGACTACGAGGGGGTTCGTTCAGCTCGCCTGTTCTCTTTTCCTCGTTCGTGCTGACAGTATTTGATTCCAGCGTGTCATTCGCATCGACACCTTTTCCAAGACGATCGCTCCCGGCTGCCGTCTCGGCTGGCTGACGTCGAACCCGCTCTTCTCCGAGCGGCTCCTCCGAGCCTCGGAGACGTCGACCCAGCAGCCGTCGGGCCCCGTCCAGGTACTCGTCACCGAGCTTATTGTCAACACGTGGGGTATGGCCGGGTGGATTCGCTGGCTCCGTGGTCTTCGTGGAGAGTACGGTCGGCGTCGTGGTGCGTGGTGGCACTCTCCTTCATCCGTCTTGGAACGAGACTGATCATCTTCCACTTATCAGACTGGATGGTCTCCGAGCTCATCAAGGGCTTCGATATCGACGTCTCCGCTAACTCGAACTCACTCGTCGCAACTGGTGATACCGCTCCTCTTCGGCTCGAGGCCTACCTGAAGACTTCCGAGGAGACCACCTGGAACGAGAAGGCTGCCGTCTACGGCCACAACGCCAAGGGCAAGAAGATCCTGTCGTTCCTTCCGCCAACGGCTGGGTGAGTCTCGCTCGTGCCCAGAGAGGGGAGGGGGGTGGTGAGCGGGTTTGCTGATCATGATTCGCCGGTCTCTCAGAATGTTTGTCTGGGTGCGCATTGATCGTTCGCAAACGCAACGGTAGTGTGCAACAACTTACTAACGGAATCTATCCACGCAGGTGACTATCCATCTCGATGCGTACAAATCGCTTGAAGGCATGGACATCTCGTCCCCCGCATACAAGCAGGAGGCCAAGCAGATCATGGCTCGGTATGTCCATTTACGCTTTCTTTTTGCAACGTATAATGTCCTTTCTGATGAGAGGGCTCGTTCAACAGACTCTGGACCGAGCTCGCTGAGAACAAGGTGCGTGCGACGGTCTCCTTCATCCCTCCCAAGCTCACTTCTGATCACCACGATGCCTTCCTCCCACACTTGCCAACATTACAACAGGTTTTGGTAGCTCCTGGTTGGATGTTTGCTGGTGATGGTCTTCGTTCTGGAGCGCCCGACGAGGACGCTTTCCGGTCCTCGACGACCTCCGCTTTCATCTCTGAGGTCCAGGACGACCAAATCATCCCCGGTCAGCTCATCGCCGGCGAGGATGAGCGGTCGCTTGCTTTCTTCAGGCTGGCGTTCGCCACTCTCGAGGAGAAGCCTCTCCGTGAGACGATGAAGGACTTCGCAGCGGTGGTGAAGGCGTTCTTCGCCTGATTTCGACATCGCTTCGTTTTGTTTAGTTTTCTTCTTTGGACCAATAAATGTGAACCGTATTGTGAAGAATTTGCGAGCCATGCTGGGGTGTTCCACATATATATTATTACACGGCAAGATGGACGGACCTTCAGAGGCTGGTGTGATCATAAGAGGAGGCGAGAGCAGACTGATGTGCCATTCAGCGCGCGTTTTCCGCCTCTTTCATGACCCATCCCCTTTTCGTCCTTGCTGTTTCTTCGTCAACGACAGATTGCTTAAGCTCAATCCAGTAAGGTTTCACTCTGGTAGGTTCCAAGCAACCGCCGACTACACCCATTGTAGATTTAGACGGTGCCTCACGGTGGCGACCGTCCTGACGCAGTCGCTCATTTTCTCAATTCAGCCAATCCTCTGACCCTTTGCGTTTCTCTCACCGACACCCTCAACCTCCTCGCTCAAGCCCTAACCGCTCCGTTTCGCTGCCCTGCCCTGCCATCGCCATCGCCCATCGCCCATCGCCAGGCCAGGCAAGCTCAATTGGAACCTCAGTCAAGTCCAAGTTAGGCGCAGCATCCACAGGTATGCGCCTGAGACTGTGAACCAGAAGAGGTCGGAACGGTTTGATTTCATTTTTGGGAGCTCTTCGCTAATAAAGGAAGAAGAGGAAAGGTCGTTGTCGTGACGGGGGGAAGGAAACAATGAAAGAGAGGGAGACCGAATGAGGCGTGAGGGTGGGTCGTCGGGAGGACGGAAGGGTGAGGACATGAGGGAGGGAAGAAGGCGAGCCAACGTCGGTCGTTTAGCTGAGGGAGGAATATTCGTCAGTACATATATATAGAGAAGGGAGACAGTAAAGGACTACTCACAAAAGATCTTCTATCGTCATCTGCTTCATGAGCTGTTAGGGGAAAGAGATATATGTCAGCAATTCGGAGGCGGCTATTCGCCAGGGGACGCGGACGAACGTCCTATAGCGTGATAAAACCAAATGGCGTCAGTTACAAGGTCTGAAGCTTTCAGAGAGGATACGAGAGACCCACGGTGTTTGCCACCATGCCAGTAAATTCCTCAAAGTTGATCTTGCCGTCTCTGCAGGTGGAGGTGGAAATCAGCACTTAAAAAAGACAAGGAGAGGAGTAAAAGAACGCACCCGTCTTTGTCGGCTTCCATGATCGTCTTGTCGACAATCTGCTGCAGCTGCTGGTCCTGCAGTGGTAAACAAAGGTCAGCCAAGAACGAGAGGGACCCTCGAGGACACCCACCTTCAGATTAGATCCGACCATCATTTTGAGAACTAGGAAGAGCTCTCCGTTCGAGATGAACCCATCACGGTCCATGTCGTAAACCTTGAACGCGACTGTCGTTCGGGGTGCTGGACATCAATGGCTTGTCGCAGCGCGCGACTTGGATTGACTGACATCGGAGCTTCTCTTCCCGTGCTCCCTTGCTGCTGAAAGCTGAGAGACCGCCGACAAACTCCTGAAAGTCGACAGTTCCTCCTCCACTGCGGAAACACCGTGACGAGAAACGGCCAGTCAGCTCTTGAGCGCGCAAGGCAGGGATCGATGGACCAGAGCCGGGGCCGGCTGGGAAGTGTCAACCCTCCTCGCAAACCAGCGAGGGAACAGGACCAACTAGCTCGACCGACCGTTCATACGAGCTGGTCTCTTCTAGCTCACTGGGACCAGAGCACGCGAGCCCGGGCAGGACAAGACGAGCCAGGGCTCGTGCGCGGTGCATCTGAGAAAGACGCGAAGACCAGAACACGATACTCACTCCTCGTCAAAGATAGCAATCATTCGACTCGCTAGCGGGTTGTTGGCGATTTGCGGGATCTGGAGGAACTCCTCCTTGTCAATGGAGCCTGAGCCGTCGCGATCGAGCTTCATGAAACGCTTCTTGAGACGCTGGAGCTCCGGAGCGGAAACTAGAGAAGGCGCAGGTCAGAGTCAGCGCAGCAGGTCCTCAAGGTCCAGATCCTACTCACAGTTAGAAGACCGCTCCATCTCTGATGGGAGCCAATGACAGTAGCGAGGGAGTGCGTCGGGGCGGGAGAAGCGCGCGGGGTCAGGGCAGGCTGTCTGGTTGGGTCGACGCTGACCTCCCGGTACAGCGTCCAAGAACTCAGGACTCACCGGAGAAGGCCTGATTGACGGATCCTGCTTGTCCCATGTTGAGCGATACTGAGAGTGAAGGTGGTTGGTGGTTGTAGGTCAGCAGGCAGGTGATCCCGAAGACACGACGACAGTCCAGCCGTCGCGCCTCTGACACCGCCCCCTTCGCGACCGGGATCATGATCGTCGTCAAGGATAGGCAAGAAGCTCCGTCTCGGCTCGTTCGACCGAGCCCATCTCTTAGACATCAGCCAACCATCACACTCATAACTCATGCGAACGTCTTTCCTTCGCGCCCGCCTCCCCAGATCAGCACACGCTACCTGCTCGCCAGGTCCCCTCTTGGCAGGTGGAGCTGGCGTCGCTTTCCGGCCATCGTCGTCGTCGCTCAACGCTGGTCGCACTCACATCAACATCTCCACCCCTCCCCGGCGCTTGATCAGCCGGAGGACTTTTGCATCTGAACTCGACCTTGAAGGCCCCCCCGAAGAAGACACTATATTTGCGCTCTCGACGCCCCCAGGCAAGGCCGGCGTCGGCGTCATCCGGATCTCGGGCGACGCCGTCGAGCGCGTCTGGGACGCGATGGTTTTCCGTACAACCGAGCCCTCCGAAGACGCACCGAGCGAGCCACTCCCAAGGGCGAGAACGATGGTTTACAGGCAGTTTCGGGTTCCTCTCTGGGGGGCAGAAGATGCAGGTCAGGTGATTGACGAAGGTCTCGTCGTCTACTTCCCGGGTGAGCAGTTACCCTTCTGGAACCCCCATTTGCTAAACTCACGCGGGCTCTGGCATCTCGACAGCTCAAAGCTCCTTCACGTCCAAGCCTACGCTCGAGCTTCACAGTCACTCCTCGATCTCCGTCATCGCCAAGCTGCTCTCGGCTCTCTCAAGTGTCAAAGGCTGCCGCCCCGCCGATCGAGGCGAGTTTACCCGACAGGCCTTCCTCGCGGGCCGGATGGATCTTACCGAGGTTGAAGGTCTGAAAGACCTCATTGATGCCGAGACGGACGGTCAGCGGAAGCTTGCGCGAAGCCAAGTCGGTGTAAGTCGCGAGTTTTTGTTGTGCCGTCGCCATCGCGACTCAGCCTGTCTGAAGGAATGATGCGATTCCCAGGGCGTACTTCGAGAGCGATATGAACGTCTCCGTGAGGAGATCATTGGCGCCATGTCCATCGCAGAAGCTCTCATCGACTTCGGAGAGGACGACAATATTGGGGACGAGGTCCTCGAGGATGGTAAGTGTACGGGGTTGCTGCTGGATCTATCTCCTTACTGACTTGCTATCTCTAATCTAGCTCGTAAGAAGGTCATATCGCTGGCCAAAAAGATTCATGGTCACCTGAAGGACAATCGCGGCGAGATCATGCAGTCCGGAGTCAAGGTGGCGATCTTTGGCCCACCGAACGCTGGCAAGGTGCGTTCGCATGCTTTTCTACCTTGGTGATGAAAAATTACTGAAAAGGCCCATCTATGCTAGTCCTCACTCCTCAACCATCTCTCTCAGCGGGATGCAGCGATCGTCTCCTCTGTCCCCGGCACGACCCGCGATGTCGTCTCGGTCTCACTCGACCTTGCAGGCAACAAGGTCACCCTGAGCGACACAGCCGGCCTTCGTGAGACGGACGACGACATCGAGAACATTGGGGTCGAACGAGCGGCTGAGGAGTGAGAAATCTTTCGTCAAAATGCAGACCGTCAGCTGACGTGCGACCGAACATTCCAGGATCGCCAACGCCGACATCTCCCTCCTCGTCCTCGCCCTTCCAACCTATCTCTACCCATGGGTGGACCCCAAGGCCTCTCTCTCCCTTATCCTTCCCCACATCACGAAGGATACCCTCATTCTCTTCAACCAGACCGACCTTGTCCCGCCGACGCATACCGAGTCCATCCAGGCGACCGCGACGAGGCTTGTTACCGAGATAGGGCTGCCGAGGGGCGTGAGGTGGGCGGCGGGAAGTGTGGCGACTGGAGAGGGGCTCACAGAATTCTTGGATGAGACGCTTGTAAGGGCGGTGCAGTCCAAGTGAGTTGGGCGAATGGGCGCATGGGTCATGTCGCCAGCTGCTGACCGATTTGACGTTCTAGGGTCGGTTTATCCACGGACGAGCCGCCCCTCATCATCAACGTTCGTCATCGACACCACCTCTCCGAAGCCCTGGACCGACTCCAATGGTTCCTCGGTCCGTGCCTCCCCATCTCTATCCGTCGTCGTCCCTCTCTTCCATGTTGAAACAACTCGCATCGCCCCAGACCAACCCAGCGACAACGTCGTCCTCGCCACCGAGGCCCTCCGAGAAGCCGCCCAGGAGATCGCGAAGGTCTCCGGGACCGAGATTGGCGTCGAGGATGTCCTCGATCGGCTGTTTGGCGATTTCTGTATCGGTGAGGATCGCTGGCTCGCTTGCCTGCGCGGGTACTGCGGTTGGACTAACCTCGGTCCGGGTTCCTCTCTTTCTGTCTGCAGGGAAATGAGCCGTCGATGATGGAGCTCAAAACTTTCACCCACGGAGGGATCACCAAGTCTCTGGACGGGAGGGCGCTTGTTGGCCTCCTCCCCCCCCCTTACTCTCCCTTCTATTTTCACCCTCGAATTAGGGAAGAAACCAGCCTTCTCGTTGCTCACGGAGGAACGGAAGCAAGCGGAAAAAGAATCATATCATGATCGTCAAGCTCAAAGTGCAGGATTATGTGTTAGAAACTCCACGACGAAGAAACAAGGAGGATGATTTATGAGAAGTGGATGAGGAGATAGCGTGCTACAGTGATGGAAAGAGATTGAAGAGGGGCATAAAAAGAACCCATGCAAGGAAGAGAGCGACAGAAGACGTAAAGGAGCAAGCGAAAGCGAAAAGAGGGACAGCGCGCAAAACAAACAAACAAACGGCCCAGTTGAAAACTACCAATTTCCTGCTGGGTCTCCATGTGCGAAATCGCAAACATCGCCCTTCAAGCACCGGCCCTCGCCCCAGAATTTGCAGGGCGTCCGTCGCTTGAAATGCCGACCGCCTTGAGGAGGGCCACCGCCGCGCTTCTGGCCGCGCTGGGGTTGGTACTGGTGCGGCTCCTGCTGCTGGGGTTGAGCGGAGGAGGGTAGCGTAGGCCCACCGTGATAGCCGCTGTTGGAAGGTGGGTACCCTGGTTGGTGGTGTGGCGAGCCCGAGCCATTGTGACTGCGGATGGGCGAGCCGGAATAGCCACCGCCTCCGCCGTTCCATGACTGGGAAGGCGGTGGCGGCTGATAGTTGGCGTATGAAGCCTCACCGAACGGTGGGGACCGAAGAGGGTATGAGGGCTGAGTTGTGTAGTAAGGATCGGAATAGGGTGGTTGATGGGGAGGGGCTGGAGAGGGAGCGGGAGGAGCAGCCGGAAGCGCGCCAAAATTGAGGAGACCGCCAAGCTGGTCGAGGATGGAAAGCGATTCATTGATGTCTTGCCCGGCAGCGCCGTCTGGATCGACGCCGTTGTTAGTGGAAGGGGAGGTGTCATGGTGGGGCGCCGCTGGTTGCTTGAACGGCTGGGCGAGCTGGTCCCAACGTCGAGTCGAGGGCCCGTCCTCGACAATTACGGTGCCTTCCTCCGAGGGCGAGTCCGGGACGTCAGCGTCCGAGCCGTACATGACGGCGAAGCCGCCCAGCTCGCGCGCAGCTTGCATTGTGGGCTCGATCCCGTTGTAGCCGGAGAGGTCGAACTCGTGCTGGTACTCAGTAACATCAGCAGGAGGCTGAAAGGCTGTGGAAAGAATGAGGGGAGCGATTGTCAGCCTCGTCGAGCGAGAGAGTTTGGCGGAGCGATAACGTAGTACCCACGGAGAGGCTCGGACCAGTCGATGTTCTCGTACCACGTCATGCCGCGAAGCTTGTGAGCGGCGCCCTCGTCATTATCGAGCTCGGAGGCTGAGTGATTCGTGGCGCCCTGCAAGATAACCAGTAACCGAATCAAGTCAGTGTCGCCCGTGCGCACGGACGGAAGCGCAGCGGCACGTACGTCGTCGTGGCCCTCGTCATCGCCCTTGGTGAAGAGCCTGACGTCCACAAGTTCACCTCCGACGCTATCTCGGAAGACGACGCGCTTCTTCGGCTTGCCGAACTTGTTGAGTCCCGGGGTCGCTGACGTTGTCATCGTCGTCGCCTCCCCCCCAACTTTCACATGTCCATTGGACTCGACCAGAGTCGTAGGTTGAGGGACCACCACCGTAAGCTTGGGCGCCGCAGGCTTGGAGAGCTGCTGCTGAAGCCAGTCCATGCCGCTGTTGCCAGAGGATGAGGCTGAAGGGGCCGTCTTCTTCGCTGGCGCTACGGTGGGCTTCTTGCTGACAACCGGTTTGGGCTTAGCGCCAAAGAAGGACTTGTCGGTAACGGTGGGCACGGGGGCTGGGGTGGCCTTAGGAGCGGGCCTAGAGGTGGAGGAGGGGGACTTCGAGGAGGAGGTGGAGGACTTGGCAACCTTGGAAGGCTGGTCGGTGTCCTTGAGGGGAGGACTAATCTTGCGCTTCTTGCTGGCACCTGCATTGGAGAGGGAAGAATTGTTAGAATCGGGATTCTCGAATGATGGCGAGACGATAGACGGTGTACCATTGGTGTCCGAGCGGGCGGCGACAATGTCCTCAATGCGCGTTTTGACATCCTTGGCGATCGACCTTTGTTCTGTAAAGAGAAAGGTCAGCATACCTTTGAATCTTCAGGAAAGCTAACTCGACTCACTCGTCGAGAGTCCAGATCGCTCGAGATACTTGACGATGATCCGGCCGAGCTTGAGATCCAGCACATCGTTCACCTTCAACGGCAATCGGAGCATGACTTCGAGCAGAGGTTCCGCCGTCGCCTTCCACGTGTCGGCCTGCTTGCCGACGAGATCCTTGAGCCACTCAGCGAGGATCTTGAGCCCACTTTTAGATTCGATCCAGGTGTCGCGGTATCGCTCGGGGCTCGTCTTCATTGTGTTGAGGACTGCGATTCGCGCCTTGCCGTCGACGGTCGGCGCTGGGCAGGAGGACGGCTGGAGGAGGGCAATAAGTTTGGTGGCCGAGCCGCTAGGCGACTTGTGGTTCGTAGTCTCATTGAGATGCGGGCGGAGAAGGGCAGGGTCGAGAGGGGGTCGGGGCGCAGGCGGCGCAGGCGCGGGAGCTGGAGAGCCAGACGGAGAGGCGATGGCGGCCAAGGAATCGATCAAAACGGACTCTGACTTGTTGGGAACAACGAAGGAGGAGGAGGAGGAGGAGAAGGAAGAGGCAAAGGAGGCGGCAGTAGGAGGCTGCGAGATCTCGGGAGGAGGCGCGAAGGTGGTGGCGATGAGAACGGCGGGCTCCGGAGGGGAAAGGGTGGAAGCCGCTTCCTCAGTTGCCGGGGCTATGGGTGGATTCGACTGGGGTGAAGGCTCGCGGGAGACCGCAGGACTGAAAAACAACGAAAAGGTCAGTAGTTGTTGGCGGATGAGAGATGGCGAAGACAGGTGGAAGGCCTCACCTGGGGACTGCAGAGCTGACGGTGCTGCCGATGATGACCACGTCGTCGTCGTCTAGCACTGTGATGGGCTCTAAATTGAGAGGAAACCGGGCACAGAGGTCAGTCATCGTCGTTTCTCGCTCATGGGGAGGGGCTTTGAGCAATGTAGTGTCCGCAGCGATTCTAGGGCTGCTTTGTAGCGAATGAACAAGAAAGAAAGTATCTGCGCATGGGCCATACATACGCTGGCTGCCATGGCCTTTTCGCCCTCCACTGGTACAGTACGGAGGGAAGCGAAAGTGAGACGTGGCGGGTCACACGCCTCTTGGAGCCGCGTGCGCGAAACCAGCCACCCTCTTTGCGCCTGCCTGCCTGCTCGCTCTGCTACTGCTAAGGGCTACATGGGCTCTCGCCAACGACATCTCGACCTTTTGGCTCTTGCGAGCTTTGTAGGGAGCTATTCGGTGGGCCTTCTCACGAGCAAAAGCGCATTCGGGGTGTGGGAGAGAAGGTTGGTTTATCACATCGGGTCGCGCGCCTCGCACGAGGGCTGGCTTCAGTCAGGAGAATCACAATTGAGGCGGGTTTCTGGCTGCTACTGCGATGGGGGCCGGGCAATCCCTTCACCGCGAGAGGTGAGGTAGACACACGTCTGGTGCCGTTTTGTAGGTCGAAGTCATGGAGTTGGCAGTGGTGGCAGCGGGGGGCGAGGGCGAAGTGGAGCAAGGGAGAGAAGAAAGAGAAGGAAGGGGAGAAAGGAATCTGGAGGGGAGAGCGCGACGAACCTGCCATGACGGCGTTTTCGGGGACCGACAGGTCGGGAAAACAGATCTTGGCACGCCGGGCGATGTACGCCTCGATGTCTTCGTCGTCCGACTGGAGAGGATGGAGAATGTGTCAGCAAAGGCGAGCGTCAAGGGGAAGAAGGGAGGGGGAGGATAAGGCGGTGCCCTTCCTGTGTGGCTTCGTCATTCTTGAAGCATGCACTCACGATGGGGATGAGGTCAAGCTGGCTTTCGAGCCATCGGTACTCGGCCGAGCCAGGTTGGCTTAATGAGAGCACAAGATGCCGACGGTCCATAGAGGGCGGCGGCGGTGGGGTTTAAAGGTGGGTGGGAGAAGGTCGAACGACGGCGGCCAGCTTGGGCAAGCTCGTTTCGAGTCGTCTACGCTAAGCTCTCTCGGTTCTCTACGCAAAGATGGATGATCGCTACGCTACAGTAGAGAGCGGGGCTAATACGACGGATGTGGGCGAAGGAAGGCAGGTCGGTTGGAGGAGGAACGAGGCGGAAGGCGGCTGGGGAAGAATGAGGAAGAGAAGGCAGGAAGATCGATGCGGTTAGCGGTGAAGCAGCGAGCGGCGGGCCTCGGGGGTCTTGCCGCGCGCCCTCCAGGCACAAGTCGACTGGATTATAAGTGGGGTAAGAGAGGTTTAAAACGGGAGGAAGGCGGGCTTTCGCTTGGGCTGCGGGGCCCTCGTGCGTTTTCAAGAGAGGAGGGTTAGGAAACAGAGCTAGAGGCCTTTACAAACAGCTTCACTTTTCTTGCTTCCAACCACCGCCTTCCGCTCCCCTCCCCCCTTTTCGTCTCGCTTACAATGGTCGGCCCCCTTCCCTTTCACGCTCCCCCCCGCCTGCGTATCCATCCATCCACCCACCCACCCGTCCTTTTTCGCAAACATCCGCTGACGACTCGTTCTCCTCGCCTTCCGTCCCTTTCCTCACTGGTGTATTCCTCCTTTTCTCACCCTGCTTCCGTTCGGTCGCCCGCTCGCCTTCATCTTCTCCCTCCTCGCGCCCCTCCCGGCTTTTCTCTTTCAACACCTGTCTACGACTCTCCTAACCCCCCCCCTCTCACCTCTCTAGCCTAAGTCCGCCGCCACCAGCCTCGGTCAGCTCGAGGGAAAGCGTCACCAAGTATGTGTCCTCCTTTATCAGCGGTGTGTGCAAGGGAGGCTTGCGATGGAGCGAGCGAGCTGCGAGAGAGAACAAAGTCAAAAGGTTGCGCGGCGCGTGTCGTCCTTCAACTCCGCGTTCACGATGGGCGACTCGCGTCGTCGTCTCTCGCTCGATCGACATGTCGCATTTCCGCTCGCCCTTGCTCTCCTGGTATGGCCAAGCTACCGAGCACCTGGTTGGCTAGTAGTATCCAGGATGCGCTGCTCATGGGCTGCCCGACCTGCTTCGTACCCGCCCGGCGCACGCGTCGTTGGCTCTCAACTTTCCCTTCCTCCTCCAACCGCCTTTCTTTGCTGACGATTCTTGAATATTCACTGCCTCCCACAGCTTGTCGGCTCCTTCCACACCCTTGCCGACTCTCTCGCCCACACCGCGGACCTCGTTCGCAAGTTTGCTGACCTCGCCGGTACCGCCAATCTCTCCGACGTCAGCCGACTCGTCTCGACGCTCGAGGCTTCCATCAACGGCACGCCCCTCGAGTTTGAGGACGCACTCACCGCTCGGAAGCGCAAGCGCAAGGAGCGCAGGGCGGCCAAGGACCCGCTCGCTCCCAAGCGGCCTGCCTCAGCCTACCTCATGTTCCAGAACGAGGTTCGCGACCGCGTCAAGGAGGACAACAAGGACAAGTCGTACCAAGAGATTCTCAAGATGATCTCTGACGAGTGGAAGACTATGGCCGAGGCAGACAAGAATGTGAGTGGCCGTGTCGTTCTGCCAAGAAGAGACGCATCACGTTGCTTTTGACTGACCCGAGGCTGCCGCTTGGTTCTGTACAGGTCTACCAGCAGAAGGCGAACGATGCCATGGTCGAGTGGAAGGAGGCTTCGAGAAATCACGTCGTCAGCATGATTTCTTGGTCTACTTGTAATCAGAGTGAATGCTGAAGCTGTTCCCTCTTCCTCCAGGGCGGACAGGGCGCCGCCGCCGACGACGACGATGACGACGAGGACCGCGAGGATGAGGAGGACGACGAGGAGATGCCCGCCGCTGCTATCTCTGCCGCTGAGTCATCCTCAGACGACGACGAGACTGATGAGGAGGGTGAGTCGTCCCGTCCACAACCGTGCGCGTGCGGGCATCTACTGATTCGCGTTCACTTTAGCACGCGAGCCGACCCCTCCCCCGTCGAAGAAGGCCAGCAAGCCCGCATCCAAGGCCAAGGCCAAGGCCAAGGAGGCCGAGGCCTCCCCCAAGAAGAAGGAGAAGAAGGCCCCCGCCGACAAGAAGGTGAAGCGGTCTGCTCTTGCATTCATAACATCTGTACGCATGATCGCTGACGCGTGCCTTCCTCCACTTCCCTGTGCCCCTAGAAGAAGAAAACTGCGTAAAGTTTGTCCATTCTTGCTGTCCGGCTTGACTCAAGTGTCCCTGTTCCCCGCCAAACCGTCGTGTAGTGTCTGTCTCTCGCCTTCCCTCTCACGTCCTCCCGTTTTCGCGGTTTCGTCTCTTGCCTGCTTCGTTGTCGAATTCATGAATCTTTAGCCTCACACAAGCATCCTGTTCACTGGAGATACGAGAGTTACGAGACCCATGTCGTCGAGGACAGTCTGGCGCGTGCGCGCGTCAGGGGGAGGAGGGTCCTCGCCCCTGGCTATCTTCCCGAAGGAGCGTCGTCGTTTCCTCTTGACAGCCACCAGCATCCTCCACCTCCAGCGACCGCCTTCTCTACCCCCCGCCCTTCTCTTGTACACCCTCAGCGAGAGACCTCCAGTTCTCTCCTAGTGCTCCTTCTCTTTCTGGGGCTCTTTCAAAGCCTGCTCCTGCCTCGGTTCCCTCGGCTCGGACCTGCGCCGTCATCTTCGTCTACCTCCATTTCCTCCCCTTTCTCTAGTCTTCTCCTCCTCTAAAAATGGTTCTGGTGAGTGGAATCTAGCCGCTGCAGCGATTACAAGCTGGACGATTCTGATGGAGGCTCTATCGGCTCCCCTCCCGATGACAGCACACCGTGGTCTCGCGCGTCTCGGACGGACTCCCGCTCGCTGCCAGCGTGGATGACGACCAGGTTCGTGCTTGATATATTTGATCTCGCTCTGAAGCCATTCAGTGAGTCCAGGATGTAACAAGACTGACCGGTCGACTCGACGGCGCTTTGCAGATGGAAGACGCCCTCACGGAGCACAAGCAGCAGGCTAAGCTCATCGTTCGCCGACTGTCGCCGAACTCGGAGCCGATGTGCTCCATCGAGTCTGGGGCGTACACTCTCCAGTCAGTAGTGGTCTTTCGAAGTCATCGCCGGGTGAAGGAGGGAGGACCGTCGCTCGCCTTGCTGTGTATAGGCCCCGCAACGGACGACCCGACTGATGCGATCGTTCGCTCTCCCTCCAGCTACCTCATCAGCGGTTCCGTTATCTACCTCGTCATTTCGGAGCGAAGCTACCCTCGCAAGCTGGCGTTCAGCTACCTTGACGAGCTTGCCCGCGAGTTCTCGGCCAAGCACGGCGACAAGGTTGACTCGACGACGCGGCCGTACGCGTTCGTTGGGTTCGGTGAGTCGCTCGCTCGCCAGTTTCCCCAGCTACCGCACGGTAAGCGACCGTTGCTGACGAGATATGCTGTTGATAGACTCTTTCATGTCCAAGACCGCAAGATCGTACAAGGACTCGCGGACAACCCCCGTGACTGCTGCTGCCTCGGCAGGACCGGGAGGCAACCTCGGTCGGATCAATGAGGACCTCCAGGATGTGACGCGGATCATGACCAAGAACATGGAGGACTTGCTTTGGCGTGGAGACTCGCTTGATCGTGCGCTTTCACTGCCGCATGGTGGAGGAAAGACTGGTCAATGTACATCAACTGACCAAGGTCTCGGCTTGTCCCTCACCTATTTGTCTTCCCTTCCTCGTCATTCATTTTACCAGGCATGTCGGACCTTTCGACATCGCTCCGGTCGGAGTCGCTCAAGTACCGCAAGCAGGCGCGCAACATCAACCTCGAGGCAATGCTGCGACAGTATGCGCCGATCGGTCCGTCCGCGCTCTTTCGCTCCTTTCTCTCGTAGACTGCTTGCTCACTGCAGTCGATGAATTTCCAGGTGTCGTTGGGCTGGTCATCATCGTTTTCTTCTGGTGGCGCTTCTTCTAAGGAGTGGTGGAGTGGATGGAGGAGGGTGATGGACGATCCGCAGCCTAAGCGCGAGCGATGTAACGATTTTTCGATGAACTTCTTCTTCTATTCTCAGGTATTCTTCTGGCTGAAAATATAGGGCTTCCTATCGAGACCTTTGGTTGTGAGACGAGAGTTGACAACGCCTGCCTGCGCCGCACTGCCCTCGCCGCCAAGTCGCGGGTCACTGGCTCCGCGCGTCCCTCCCATCTGTCGCCCGACTCCCACCCCTATCATTTGTTCGCCCACCCGTCCAGCACCCTTTTCTCGATCCCTTCGACCTCGGGCCGCGGCCACACCCGTAGATCCTTGGCCATCGAGCAGCTTGTCGACTCAATAAGGGCCTGACCCTCCCTCCCATCCACCCCTCCCCCCTCGCTCTAGCTCCTGCTAGCTGCTGCTGGCCTGCCTTCTCTCCCGGATCCATCCCTCGCCTCCTCTCGCGTCCCTCCTTCCGAGGCTCGCTCTTCCCCCTCGAGCTATCCAGTCCGACGCGGGTTGACGAGATGTCCTCCTTCCAAGACGACCAGCCGTCTCCGCCGACTCCCTCTAGCGCGTTGCCCATCCCGGGTGCCTCCAAGCGCTCGACCGCCATGCTTGGCCTCGCCGTCGAGCCACCTCTCCCTTTGCCGGTCAGTTGAGATTCTTTTCCTGGGCCCATCATAGTACTTTCCAGGACCTCCCTTCTTCCCCTCTCTTCACTTTGAATGGGCGGAAAGGTCATCCACGAAACGACGAGCGATGTTGACCGGGACCCGCTGGGCTTCCCTCGCGTTTCGCGCGTCTATCCTTGTCTACACCGGCTGACGTCGTCGTCTCTCATCATCTTTCCCCATCCTTTCGTCAGGTGTCGTCGTCATCGTCCTCTTCGCCCATACGCCCGCTCTTTTCGTGGCCATCGGCGCCCGCAGTCCACCTTCTCTCCTCCAACGAACCCTCGTCCGAGACAAGCCCTCCGCGCGCGACTCATCCGACGCTCCCCCACGCCTCCACATCTTCGCCGTCCGTCATCCTCAACCACCCGAGGCCTACGTCGCCCCCGCACCTTACCAGGGACCCGTTCGACGACGGCGTTTCGTCGTTCGCCGAGGACCCCTTCGCGCTCGACGGGTCCGACCCAGAGGAGACGGGTCTTGCTCGTGTCGACGTCGATCCGGAAGGAGGAGAAGAAGTGAAGTCATCGCCGTCGCGCATCCGGCCTCGACCTAGAGGAGTTGACATCCACCGCAGCGAGACTGGCGAGACAAGTGAGAGCGGCACAGGCGGAGACAGCGCTGGAGAGGGGGGAGGAGAGTTCGCCGACGTCCTCGATGGGTCCACGCCCGTATATGGCTTCCCTGGAGGAGGAGCAGGCGAGGAAGACGATCTGCCGCCCGTCTCCGCGGCTTGCTCACCGGGCTCGCTTCACCCGCCATCGCCGCCGCCGTTTATTAGAGCGTGGTCCGCCCCCGTCGCGTCAGCCAAGCTTGGGAACCTCGTCCATCCGAGTAGACGGCCGTCTCAGTCGATCTCGGGCGGGGCCTTCTTTAGGCCCCCGCTCAACTCGCCTCAGACGTCGTTCCAAAGCAATGCATCGGCGTTGAGCGACTCAGCGATTCAGGTCCCTCTTCATCAACCGAGCCTGGACGACCCCACCAGCGGCGTTGAAATTCCTTCTCTCTCGTCATCCACTTTGGGCTCCTCCAACTCGACAACCCACGCCCCAGGAAATGTCGTCGGCGGCGAGGGCGACGTTTACGCATCCTCGCAAGCTTCCGCCTCCAACCTCTCGCTCAGCTCCTCCCTTATCTCTTCCTTATCCGCTCCCAACATCGCATCAGGCCTCTTCACGCTGTCACTCGAACTCGCTGATTCTGTCCAGGCGGCAATCCAGACGCTCCTTCAGATCACGCCTCCGCATCTCTTCGACACCGCCAAGGAGCAATTCTCGGCGTGTACAGTCCAGATGCCAACTACGACGTTGACAAGTCTTCTAACGGCGATGAAAAATCTTAATTACCTCTCGGAGCACATCGCCCCCCTCTACGCGGACGACTCGGCAATGGCGGCGTCGCTTCATCAGCGGAGACCTTTCTCAGCATCGGATGATGGCGACAACACCCCCAAATCCGCCAACGATCCTTCCTTTAGGCAGGACGGAACGGCCTCCGCCGCCTCCTGGACAACGAAGATGACGAACCCCTTGTCGCCCTCAGCCGGCGACTTCCCGGTCTCAGCTCCCCTCTCGCCATTCTGCGCGGGAGCGCCCACGCCGATCCAGTCATTCGACATTGGCGAGATGGTTCAGTCTGTCGGAGACCTCCTTGGTGGACTCACCGCGGAAGCCGGCGTCGACCTCGTCCTTTTCCATGGTGATGTCGGCATGAAGCACATCAGCGTATGCGCCGACGAAGGCGGGCTCTGCTATGTGTTGTCACATGTACGTCTCGCGCTCTTCTCTTTCTCGAAAACCTGAACCTGACTAACCTACCAAAACCTCTCAGGTGGTGCGTCAAATCCTCCTTACTTCTCGCCCGGGCGACGCCATCGAGATTGGCCTGCACGTCCAGCCTCACTCGCTCCCCTCGCCCTCGACCGAGCACGAGCTCGCCTCTACCTCGGACCTCCCCAACAACGACTCCGAGGTGCCCCGCCGGCCCCGGCCGCTCTCACTCGCCTCGGACTCGAGCATCGACTCAGCAACGGCCGCCCGGCTTGGCGGGGCATACCTCTGCTCGTTTGAGATCGTCCATAATCTTGCGACGAAGGAGGAGGCTCCGGCTCAGACGCCCCTAACAGAGAAGGCGGGCTCGCACGGTGGATTCCCGGGCTTCTCGTTCCCCGGAGAAGGAGCAGCAGCCACCAGCGGCTTAGAGGCAGAGGAGCAGCCACTCCCGCCTCTTCCAGCGCTCGACTCGCAGCTCACCACTAAGCTTGTCCGCCACATCGGAGGTGTTCTCTCGGCGGAGAACAACGCCAATTCCACGTGCCGTAAGTTTGAGCTCACGCTTCTCCTCGACCGGGGATCGCCTCTCGTCGAGCCCGCCCAGCTCTCTGCCGAGGAGGAGGCCGTCCGACAGCCCTTCCCGGCGCTCAAGCTCGCTCGTGAGCCGACGCTCGTCGAGCTTCACGCCTTTGCCGAATCCCTCCGAGGCCAGCGGGTTGCGCTCCACGCGGGTGCGACGAGCGTGTTCGCCAAACACCTCACAAGCTACCTCACTGCATGGGGGATGGACATGCGCCATATCTCGACCGAAGGCGAGGAGGACGAGGCGAAGGATCTCCTTGGGCCCAACTTTCCGGGACCATCTACGAACACGCTCGGCCGACGGGGCGACTCGGGGTACGGAGGCAGCTCGTCCGGCGGGTCGAGTCCGCTCTCGGGCTCCACGTCCGTCATGCCTGGAGAGTATGGTACAGCTGGGGCAGGTGAGGCGGCGACAATCGGGGGCGGCCCGGCCGCTGGCGGCTTTGGTGGGTTGATGGAGACCGTCCCCAGCCTGCTCTCGGCATCGACCAGGTCCAAGACGTCCCTCCCTGGAACGCTCGGGACCCTCTCGGAGAACTTGGAGTCCTCGACCTCCTCGGGTGATCTTCCAAGGCTATCAACAATCGACATCGAGAAGGAGATCGGCTCGTTTATCATCATCGACGACGATCTATCCGTCCTCCGGCGAAGGCTGGTCCAGATCCGCCATGCCCATGCTGCCGCCGTTGCCGCCTCAGGAACGCCCAATCTGACACTCCGACCTCGGTCGTCGCTCAAGCGGCCCAGCCTCGCCTCTCGTGCTAGGTCGTCCCCTCAAATCCGTCAGCTCCTCCCGATGACCCAGGAGGGCTCCGTCGCTGGCGGACCTGGTCCCCCCCGTGACAGCTCCAACGGGAGCGGCTCATTCTCGGCCTCCAAGCGAGGTGTCGTCATCCTTCACTTCACCTCGCTCGCCAACTACTCGCGCGTCCGGGACGTTGTCCAGTCGATCCTCACCCCCGGGTCGGCGACCGGATTGCCCGAAGTCATGGTCATCCCTAAGCCCATCGGACCCCGACGGTTCCTTACGGCGTTGCACACTGCCGTTCACAGGCCCATCGTCGACCCGTACTTCACCCCGATCGCAACCTCGCCTCTGAACCCGTCGGGGACGTTTGGTCAGGGCAACTTTGGCTACTTCCCTCCTCCGCCAGCCGCCACTGCGCCTCAGTCTTCAGCTCTGGCATTCCATACAGGCCTTGGAGCAGAGGATGATCAGCTGCTTGGTCAGCCATCCATCGTCAGCGGCCGGCCGTCGTCTTCTCGCGCTGTGTCCAATGCGAGCTCGGCCTCCGGCACGGGTTCGTCGGCGTCCAAGTCGGCCATCGGCGGCAAGAGCAACCTCTCTCTTGGTGTCGCCGGTGCGTCTGCCTCGAGTCCCGCCGGTAGCGTTAGCAGCGTTCGTCATGGAGGACGCGGTCAGCTTTTCCATCTCGCGCTTCCCTCGCCCTCCGTAACGGACCCCATCGAATTTCTCGCCGACACGGCTGGCAAGCTCGGCCAGTCGGCCCGATCGGGGATGCTCATCCAGAGCCCTGACGGAATGCCGATGGGCATGTTCTTCGACCCCCTCCCGCGGACGCCGAATTCGAGGCGGTCCTCCCTCCGAAGTGGCGGTAGTCTCGGAGGAGACGGCAAGGATGGCTCGAACACTGGATCAAGCGAGCGAAGGAAGAGCACGGCTCCCGTTCGACCGCCGATTGCGACGTTCACGTCGTCCCTCGAGGGCATCATCAAGTCAGCAAGTCTTTCAGGCAACTCGCTGTCGTCGGGCGCTATCAGCAGTGGAGCTGCCCCGGCCCGTCAGCAGCGGTCTGTGACGGAGCTCGTGAACATGCCGACGAGCCCCAACAGGCGGGAGTCGTTGCATCGCAGCCGCTTGAGCGGGGAAAATTTCGGGCACGAGGGGCCCTCTGCCACGGAGGAGAAGCGTCGAACGTCGACCTCGAGCCAGACCAGCGCTGGTGGCGGTGGGGTTTCCTCTTTTGCCAAGTCGCCTGGCGGAGGCGGCGGCAGCGGCTCGGCTCCAGGTTCGACTCCAGGCTCGACTACGAGCCGCGCTGGCTCGACTCCCTCTCGCGACGAGGCCGTTGGCCAGCTCCACCGAACCAACTCCACGTCACGCCGTCCCAAGAACGTTTCGGTCAGCAGCGCAGGCGGAGGAGCGCCAGCTCCCGGTGTCCTCCCTCACCGGACCTCAGGCAGCGCAGGCAGCGCAGGCTCCGTCGGTCGCGCTCGATCAACCACTCTCTCAGCATCGGCGTCTAACTCGGTCGCCTTGGCGGACGACGAAGCAGCTGTCCCTGCGCGTAAGTCACCGTCGCTTGGGAGCGGCCCGGGTTCGTCGGTGCTCTCGTCTCCCAAGGGGGCTGGCGGGGAGCCTGTCATGGACGCCCCGCCCGCTCCTGTTCCAGCCAAGACGGCGCGCAAGACGGAGCGGGCCAAGAAGAAGGCGACCAAGGAGGGAGAGGGCACGGTGGTCCCTCCGATCAACGTTCTCATCGTAGAGGGTCAGTCGGTGATCGTTTCTGTCTTCCTGTCTGCGTTTGACTGACGCTCTTCTTGCTGGCTGGATTACTTTAGACAACCCCATCAATCAGACCATTCTGTCGACCTTCATGAAAAAGCGCAAAATCAAGTACGGCGTCGCCAAGGACGGACTTGAGGCGGTCGAAAAGTGGCGCACGGGCGGCTTCCATCTCATCCTTGTGAGGCTCTCCCTTGTCTCGAGAGTGATTGACGTGCCCATCTGAAGCCCAATCACTCCACCTCCCTTCCGCTTCCCTTCTAGATGGATATCCAGCTCCCTGTCATGGACGGTATCGAAGCCACGCGCGAGATCCGCAAGCTCGAGAAGTATCACAATATCGGCATCTTTCCCTCGACGCCCACAATCGAACACATCCGGACGCCATCGCCCTCTAAGGAGCAAGCACCATCGTCGCCTTTCCGAAGCTCGGTCATCATTGTCGCTCTCACGGCCTCGGCCCAGCCAAGTGATCGTGTCTCGGCTTTGGCGGCGGGTTGCAACGACTTCTTAACAAAGCCCGTCTCGCTCAAGTGGCTCGAGACCAAGATTGTCGAGTGGGGCTGCATGCAGGTATGTCCCTTGATAGCAGACAGTACACCTTGATCTCCTTTTCCCCTCATCGTCTGACATCCCTCATCCGCAGGCGCTCATTGACTTTGATGGCTGGCGACGCTGGCGCACCGCCGACGTCAAGATCACCGGATCCAACTCTGCAAGCGAAGCCATGGCCAAGGGCTTCGGCTCTCTCCCGGACGCCCAGGGCCGAGCGATGCGCTCGCGTCTGAAGATCGCCCGGAGCACCGCCCGCTCGTCGCCCAGCCAGCCAGCCTCGCAGCTGACCAACTCGTCGATAGATCAGGTGGCCGTCGACTCGGTCAACTCGTCACCGCAAAATTCGTCCCCGTCGGCGCAGGCGCCCCCGGAGATTAGTATTCAGACGGCGACACCTCGTCCGGCAGCGCTCGAGACCCAACCAGTGCCTGCAAGCGGCGAGGAGAAGAAGGAGGGCAAGGGAGGAGCTGCCATCAAGGCGGACGAAGTTGAGGACACTGTCAGCCTCGATGCGCTCCCCTCTAGACCGGCCTCGCCACCCATTGACCCAGGCCGCGTATCATCCGAGACGCTCGCGAACGTTCCCGTGAGCGGTTTTGCGGTTCTCGACGAGTCGTTGCAGGAGGTCAAGCAGGAGCAAGAGCATCACGAAAAGGCCTTCGCCGAGCGTGCGGCTGCCTTTCCCGCCCCGGTCGCGCCGCCGCCCGTCGTCATTCCTGCTGCCTCGCCGTCTTCATCAATACCCTTCTTTCCTAGCAACAGGCGACCGAGTTGCCCCCGCTCCCAGGGAAGCTCGGACGGCGGAGCTTCGATCCAGTCGGTTCTCAACAATTCGGTCCCTGTCGGCGAGAACGCTCCGACGGTCGTACATTCCAAGCCAAAATCGTCTGCCGGCGGTTCCTCGCCAGGACCCCTATCCAAGTTGGACAGCAGCACGCCCTCGTCCGTGCCGCAGAGACTCTCTATCCCGGAGAACCAGGGATCGTCGCCTTTCAGTGACGACGGCGTGGCGCCCGATCGAGCGCAGGACCTAAGCGACGTACTGACGCCCAGGCCGCTCCCGCACGTTGAGAACGGCGGCGTCGACATGGCTGAATGACTGGACGGAGGATGGTCGTCTAGGTCGAGCTGGCTGCTGGTGTACGGCCTTGTTCTCCTCCTGTTCTTTGGATCATGGTAACCTCTGAGCAACAGCAAATAATCAGCGTTACTACCCTTTACCTGAGTCTTGCTTTGCTTCTGCTACCTTGAGTTCTTTCCTTCTTCCTTTTTCCTTCTTCTTTTTTTTCTAGCTTTCCTAAGACCCAGACTAGCCCCAGCGCCTTCTCCATTTCTGCGCCGTCGTCGATCCTCGTCGCATCGTTGCCTCTCCGTCTCCCCCTTTCTTCCATCTCTCGCTTTCTCTCTCTCACGTATCAATCCTCTCTCTTGTCCTCCCAGTTCCAACGCATACATACACGCCTTTTATCGTTCGACACCTCTTGCATACGTCTCATTTCTCACGCCTCCTGTCCCCTGTGCCCGTCCTTATATACTCCTCTACATAAACGAATGCCCCATCTCCATCCTCTTCTTTTGGCTTTACGTCTTCTTTACCTTCTCGAGCTCCTCGGGTCCATGTCAATTCCGCTGTGTCGCTCGATCCCTCTACAAGCGAATGAGCCAGTCCCTACTGTCGTCGAAAGCGCGCGCCTGGAAATTTATTACCACCCGACTCTCTTTTCCCCCTCCGAGGTCGTTTCGTTTCATTTCATTAATGGGGTTCTTCCCTTCAGCTCGACCGCTGAACGTTCTGCCGCTGGATCCCGTTCTCCTTGCAGAACGTCTCAAACTGGGCCTCGCGGTCCTTGTACTGGCCGATGAGCTGCTGGAGGACCTGCTTGATCTGCAATTGGGGTCCACTAGAATAAGCCTGACGGGTCCTAAGGCAATGAGAGAGATAGAGAGAGAGAGAGAGAGGGAGAGACAAGTGGGGGGGGGGGGGGGGGAGGGAGAGGGAGAGGGATAGCGGACGAACGCCATCGTTGTTCATCTGCAGCGAGGGGATGACCTCGTTGACGGTCCGCTCGACGAGGACGCCGCCGATCATCCGGAAGCATTTCCGCGTCGGGTCCTTCTTCTGCGTCTCGAGGAGGGTGCTGAGGACGAGGCTGGCGGAGATGGACGGGAGGCGTGGACGGGAGGCGGAAGAGAGGGTCAGTCATGGGGAGACTGGATCGCGGTGAGCGAGGGTCGCCGGGATACGGACGTGTGCTCGTCTGACTCCGACTCAAGCTCGCCGATTTTCTGGGCGATACCCTGGAGATCGTTCTGAGATTGGCAGCAGGGTATCAGTCGGGGTGAATGAGCGAGAGGGAGACGGCAGCCGCCTGGCCAAGCCGCTGGATGCCAGGCCGCCGACGACGCGCGCGTCGCGAGAGAGCGAAGAGGCGCGTGTGTCTAAGACGGCAGCGGCACTGGCCAGCAACCTGGTTGGTCTGACGGAAGCCGCACCTTCAGCCGCTGGTACTGCTGGTTGATCTCTTGGTCGCTGACGGATGGCCACGGGCCGAGAGAACACGAGCGGGCGAGAAGGGACGTGTCAGCAGGCGGCGCGCGTCCCCCTTATACGGGTCTCTCTTGTGCGCCGCGCAAGAACGCACGAGAGCTCCTTCTTCGGCTGCTCGGACTTCTTGAGGGCGGATTTCGGGACAGCGGACGTGGACATGGTGAAGAGAGAGTGGGTGATGGTTGAGGTCGTCGTGTCGTGTCGTGTCTTGTCTCGTCTCGCTGCCTGATCGACTCGCGCCGCGCTCAAGTTTCTCGGACTCCTCTCGTCAACCACCAGCACCTTTCTTCTCCCCCCCCCCCTCCTTCTCCCCCTCTTCCCCTTCTCCTTTCCGCTATGAGCGTCACCATCTGTGCCGACGGTGTCTTCGAGGAGCAGGTCAGGCCTGGCCGTCTGCTCGCTCACCGGCCGCGTACATGGCGCTGACGCCCTTCCCTCTCGCTTCTTGTTCTCCCATGCGCGCGCGTCCTCGTCCATGCCAACGCCTTCTTCTCCACACACCCGTCGAATCCCCACCGTCCAGACTCTCGAGCTCGTCACCTACCTCGCCCGCCCCAAGCCTGAGGAGGAGCGCGAGGCGTACGTCGCCTCGTTTGGCAACTTCAAGGCCGAGGCCGGTGAGGAGCGCGTCCAGCTCGTTGCCGCCATCCTTCGTGACGTCCAGGGCCTCGGCGACGGCACCGAGCGTGAGGTCGAGGGCTTCTTCAACCTCCTCCTCGCTGTTGTTCTCGCCGTCCACCCAGTGGACTCGGCACCGTTCGCCGAGATCTTCCCCAAGATCCTCGCCGCCCTCACCAACGACAAGCGCCGCGAGCTTCGGCGGGCCCAGTACCAGATGTCCGTCATCCTCCAGTCCCGCTCTTCGTTGCTGTGACCGCTCTCTTTCTGACGCTGTCTCCGAATTGCCTCTCTGGACGTTGAACCGGTCATGTTACGCGCTTTCCGCCGACACACCCACTGCAGCCTCTCCAACCTCCACAACTTCCTCCCCGCCTCGTCTGTCCTTCGTCTCTCGACCCTTCAGTCGCTCCTCTCGCTTGCCGCGCTCCACAAGGACCTCGCCAACGTCGGCTTCACTCCGTCGAGCGTCAAGACCTGGGTCTCCGAGTGGCAGGGTGTCGAAGCTGAGGCCAAGGCGGCGTTCGTCCGGTCCGTCGCGTCCGAGTTTGAGAAGGAGGACAAGGCTGGCCACGGGTGAGCAGCAGACTCTCTTTTCGATGCACGAGACGGAGCAAGCGGAAGGTAGCCTGGCCTCTGAGGCGAGCGACACGTATGCCCCGAGCGGTTGTACTGTCCGTTCACTTAGGGTCTATTCACTTTGGCCTGGCTTGAGCCTCTTCCATCCCACTCGCTTGCTCCTTCTCTCCACGGCCGTATGCGCGCGTCTCACCAGCGACTGACCGACATGCCCTCTCCCTTCCCTCCCTCCTTGTAGCGCCGCCTCGTACCCTTACCACCTCCTCCACCTCTCCCTCCTCCCCGCAACGACCGCCTCCTCCTCCTCCATCCAGCCGACTCTCCTGCTCGCCCTCCGTCTCCCGACGCTCTTCGACTACACGCCCCTCCTCTCCCTCCCTGCTGTTCAGGCCGCCGAGCCCTCCCCGGCGCTCGAGCTCCTCAAGCTCTTCGAGTCTGCCACCCTCCAGGAGTGGACCGTGTGGCTCAAGTCCCACCCTTCCGACACGCTTTCCGGACTCGGTCTCGACGAGCAGGACCTGACGAGGAAGATCCGGTGCCTCACGCTCGCGACGCTCTGCGCGGGCAAGGCCGAGGTTTCGTACAAGGAGATCGCCGAGAAGCTCGAGGTCGACGAGAAGGATGTTGAGGTCTGGGTCATCGACGGTGGGTAGCGCGGGCCCAGTATGTCCCCCCTGTTGAGACCTCCCGCTGACCTCGTTCACTCCTCGAAGTCATCCGCCTCGGTCTCCTCTCGGCCAAGCTCTCCCAGCCGACCCGGTCGGTCCGCGTTCAGCGGGCGTACATCCGTTCGTTCGCCAAGCCCGAGTGGGAGGCCCTCCAGGCCCGGCTCGCCGCTTGGGACGAGAAGTGAGTTGGCTCTCTCCCGCCCGTTGGGAGTATACTTGTCTGACTCTCGTGTGTTTCCCTCCCGCGCAGCCTCGCGTCCGTCTCGGAGGTCGTCGGCGAGGCCAAGAGGATCGGCGAGTCGTCCCAGTCGTCGAGCGTCGCTCAGGCGGCTTGAGCCATGGAAAAAGGCGAATTGTGCGCTGTAAAGGAGTAGGGCGATGACGATGGTGGCGGTGGTGGTGGTAGTGGCACGGAGTCTCTTTCTCTTTTTTTTTTCTCTTGGTGGACGTGGCGATATAGATGTCCCCTGGCTTTTTTTTTCTTTTCTTTCCATTGCATTGCGGCCGCCGGAGAGGGAACGTTCTCCCTTTCTTTGTGTCCTCTTCATCGCCCACCTAGGGCGTCCCTCGCTCTCCCTCCCAACTTACTGCGTCTTCCTCGTCCCATTCACCGCGCTCTTCTTCCCCCCACCCCCCTGCAGCGCCTTCTTCACCCCATTCAGCGCCCAAAAGCTCCCCAGCGCGAACGCCGTCGCTCCTCCGTAGATGGCACATCGGATCGGGAGCGGGTTGAGCGTGAGGAAGGGGTAGGGGAAGGTGCCGTTCTGGGCGGCGCACCTACGCTCACGAAGGCGGTCGTCAGTTTGGACGGGGCAGGGAGCGAGAGTAACGGAGGGAGCGGCGACGCACCATTCGGCGAACGAGGCGTACGAGACGCAGGCGAGGAGAGCGGCAAGCGTCGCGCCCCAAGTGGCAGTGTAGCCCCGGTAGGGCTGTTCGAAAGCGAAGAAGTCGATGAGGAGGGCGATGGCTGGGGTCGCGTGGACTGCAAAGAAGGGGCGTGCGTGTCAACCAGTGAGGGTAGGTGAGGAAGGGGATGACATGGACGAACGGGCGAGATCCCTAGAGGGGAGGATGGGGTATCAGCGTTTCAGGTCGAAAACCGCATTACAACGCTGAGGTTGTACGAACATCCAGAGAGGAATGTAGAACAGGGCCGGAACCGTTGGATCACTCGACGAGACGTCGTCCGACTTGGGCGGCAGGATCAGCGATGGCGCCAGGAGTAAGAGACTCCACTGGTGACAGGGAGGGAGGGGGAGGGAAGAGGTCAGAAGTTTGGGCAGGATAGAAAGAAGAGATCAGAGCGAGATTACAGACGTAGATTGTGGATACGACAGTCTCAACCTGGGCAAACAATTTGTCAGCCCAGGGCAAATGCTGCGTTTAGAAGTGTTCAGTGCTCACCGGCAGTGCGATCAGGAGAAGAGCCCTCTTGATCGTCCGGAAGACTGAAAGACCGCATCAATATCAGCTTCTGCGTGGAATGGCAGTGTGGCTCAATCGCACCCTTCACGCTAGGCGCCAAATCGGCAAGTACAGAGAAGGCAAGGCACGCTCCCGCCACGCAAAGACCATCTATGGTAAGGAACTGAAAGTGACCTCCAACCTGGCCCTCAAGCCAGTCTGAGAATCTGAGAGCAGGGTGATCAGGCGCGCCAAGTCAGATTCGATCGACCAGCCGCACACGTGTCCAGGCGAGGCGCATTCGACCGATCGACCGTCGGCATGCAACCCACACAGCGGTTTGGAGAACGGAGAAGCCAGCGAACCTGAGAGAAGAGGACATATGGTCAGAAGGGGTGAGCAACAATATACATGCAGATCAGGCTGAGTGCAGACTGACATGTAGGACGCAGCCGCCTGAAGGGAGGGGAAGGGTGCATCGATGTCGACCGCCGTCAGAGCGGGCACATCGGATGCTGGGGTCGAGAACGAGCTGTCTCACAACATGGAGTGCGGTACGGGGGAATGAGAGAGGCATGATGAGAGCAAAGAATGCAGGCGTTGCTGTCGATTGTCGGAGAGAGCACGAGGATGGGGGGGGGGGGGAATAGAGACGTCACTGTCGGATCGGAGAGAGCGAGGCCGATTGTCACGTAACCGAGCATCCCAAGCTGCGTCGATAATCTCAGGGGCACATTCACATCTGAGGAGGTCTCAATCGGTCACTTGTCCAACTCACCCAAACAGACGAAGGCTGTCGTCCATATCCTGTCGATATTTCCCTTGCCAACTCGCCTTCGGAGGAGAGCGAGTGAGCGCGTCTCCTCCCTTCTTCCTTCTTCGGCCACCAACAGCATTCAACCATGTCCGAAGTCCCAGCAGCGACTCTCACCGAGCTTGCGGATCGCAAGTCTATTATCTGACCTCTCCAGCTGTATCTCTCCGTCGTCTGACACATCCCTCCCTAACAGCGCCGGTCCTCGACCTCTACTCGCTCTTCGGCCAGCCGCCAGACTCTCCCCTCATCAACGCTGCGCTGGACCAGCTTCGCGTTCTCGAGGGGCTCGAGACAGTCCCCGAATGCCAGATCCAGGCGTATTGTGCGTGTGCCGGCCAAGGGAGAGGAGCGTGTTGTTCTCGCTAACTCACGCCGCTCTAACCTGAACCTGTCTACCTGTCCTCTGCTTTTCTGGTCTTAGCTGGGACATCATACCACAACTACCATCGTCTCGGCCTTTCCCTATCTTTCTCCGTCCCCAAATCCCCCTCGTCCTCAGCCAAACTCGACCAGATCGACCTCTACAACCCCCCACCAATGTCCGAAACCTCCAAACCAGCCAATAACCCAACCGCCACTTCCCACAAGCCCTCCTTCCTTCCCTGTAACTCTCGGATCCTCCCATCTCCCCTCCGGCGAGACTCCACAGCGCTCGAGATCCTCTCGCATCTCGGCGAGCCAACTCGCAAAGGCGGCGGGGAAGCCAACCTCGGCAAGATCGGGCCCGGCGTCTGGCTTGAGTGGACTAACCTTGCGGAGGGGAAGCGAGGGATGATGCTAGAGTTCGAGGAGAGGGGAGCTGGGTGTTGGGAGCATGATCGGTTGGGAAAGGCAAGGTGGAAGAGCGCGATGCTGTTTGTGCCGTGATTGAGGCGGCACCTCGTGCAGGGGGCCTCCGATGTGTGTTGGCCAGAATCTCAGAGAGAAAGATCGGTTTGAGGTGATACAATGAATGCAGTACCATAGTATGTTTACATAACACCTTTTTTGGATGAGGATGGGAGCAGGCTCTCAAACTTTCAGGTGGCCTTAGGCAATTGTGCATAATCTCGCGGCCAGCCAGTCTTCATCCTCGCCCATATGGTTCTCGTCGCACCTAGAGTCAAGAACGATTGGTCACAGCCTCGGGATAACAATGAATACTTGACGAAAGGATGGGCCTGCAAAAACCGTTTGCTGTTGTGGCAAGTCGGCGGAGCCTGGGGGTCAATGGGACCTTGGTGACTCTCAAGATTCCGCCAAATCTCATCTCTATATAACAAGCGACCTCTATTTAAACGTTGACCTTGCGGACTACAATTGGCACAAGCTCTCCTGTCACAATGGGACAGTTAGGGTGGTTGAGAACTGCATTGAAGAGAGGTGAAGAGGTCAGGACCGTCCGGCAGGACGGGTAGGCTTCCAGGAGACGCCACTCACCCACGAACGCCGCACGCATGAGACCGCAGTGAGCGGTGAGTGAGACGTCTTATGCGAAGGTTAACATTAGCATGTCGTTCCAGGAAGAGAGAGCGAAGAAAACTGACAAGTGTCGTCCTCCTTCCAAATCTCCTCCATGGCGTTAAAGATCCGGTCCCAGACGCTCTGCTCCGACTCATGGACGTCCGGATCGAACATGAGGTCCTCCTCGGGCATCGATTCCGGAAAGGTGATGTGCGGGAACTCGGCCTGAGCCTCACTGCATTGAGAGCAGCGGCGTCAACGTGTGCGCGCGCAAAGTACAAGGAGGAGAACGCACGACTTGGGCTGGCGCTTATCGCAGGTGTTCATGCCGCAAACCTCCCGAATTTGCTGGAAAAAGGGTATAGAATACTCTTACGATCAGCTTTTTCAGCTAGACACTTCGAGACACGTGTCACTCACCTCCAGCGCGCGCAAGTCCTTGTCCTTGCCCTCAAAGTGCTCCGAACCCCAGATCCCCTCCCAGCTGAGGATGCATGTCCGGGATGTTCGCCGGAGGGGCGACGTGTACCACTTGGTCGGAAGAGGCACTCCGTGCTTGGCCTCGTTGACCCACGCCTTGGAAAGAGCGCGGGCCTGGCCCTCACCGACGTGGGTGAGGTAGGGATCTGAGCGAGTGAGGTCAGTAGTGGATTTTCTGATGTTCAAGGGGGCAAAAGAGACAGGAGAAAACGCTCACCCGGTCCCCAAGTGAGCTCGCCCTGTTATACACCAAAATGCATGTGAATTCGCAAGCGTCGTCGAGTCAGAACTGGTCGTACCTTCGCTCAGATCCGAGACGGGCCTCCGAAGGAAGGCGAGGGCCAGCCTAGGCACAATGGGACGACTCACGTCACCATACTTCCGTCCCCAGCCTCCGGGGACATCCCACGTTCCCTCCGGACTGTACTTGACCTCGGCGACCTGGCGACGTGAAGGGAAAACGCGCGGAAACATGTGGCCGACGCGTCAGCCCTCGCTACAACGTTGGAGGAAAGGCAAGCCTTGGTTGCATTTCACGTACGTTGTGGAACCCCTGGCCGTGCCTGGCGAACCAAAGAACCTTGTACGAGGTGCCTTCCGGGGCGTCCGTGTTGAGGTCTAATGGCCAGAACGAGGGCAAGAGGTAGGCCAGACGTGTGAGCTGACAACACACCCGGTCGACGCGCCCGATGGACCCCTCAGACGAACCTGCGATCTGCTGCTTGAACTTGGCCCAGCGGTCCGGAGACTCGTCGAGGAGTCCGAACGACTTGTCCAGCTGGGATAGTAATGCTTGAATCAGTCGGGGGAGGAAAGACAGGTGTTCGCTGGACAACTCACGGAAGCCTCAGCCGAGACCTTGGGGGCGAGAACGTCCTGATGGAAGAACCCTGGGACGTGCTCGAATTTGTAGAGGGGCGACATAGGGAGCGAGAAAGAGCTCTGGAAAGTGGCCAAGCTTAGCGAGACCTGGTTGACGGTGACTGGGAGGAGAGGGAGAGACGGTGGAGCAATGAGCGCCTGCTTCGAGCGCTTCTCCTCAGACCCTTCACGTCCTCTTCTTCTCTCCATCGCGTCATCGCGTCTGACCCTGGCCCACAACCACCACCATCATCATGCCCAAGACCGTTCTTCTCACCGGCGCCTCCCGCGGCCTTGGCCTCGCCACGCTCGAGATCCTCCTCGCCCAGCCTGCCAACGTCGTCGCCGTCTCTCGGTCGCTTCCTCCAGCACTCGAGGCACTCCAGAAGCAGCACGCCAACTCCCTCGTCGTCATCCAGGGCGATGTTGCTGACCGCTCCGTCTCTGAGAGTGCCGTCGAGCAGGCGATCAGCAAGTTTGGGTCCCTCGACGGCATTATTCTCAACGCGGGTGTCCTCCAGCCACTTGGTCGCATCGGAGACGTCGATGTGTGAGTCCATGCGAGCGAGACGCGTCTGGACGCGATTCGACGCGCGCGCGCTGACGCGTTTCTCTGTTGCTCTCTCGTTCGCGCCCGACCCAGGGCTAACTGGGAGAAAATCATGCAGATCAACTTCTTCTCGCTCATCCACACCATCCAGCTCGCTCTTCCTCATCTTCGCAAGGCTAAGGGGACTGTCGTTCTTGTTTCGTCGGGTGCCGCTGAAAGTGAGCGGCACGATTTCGCAGCTCAGCCTTTAGTGAGTGTAACACTGACCACATGCGTCGTCGACCACAGAGGGTAACGGCGGCTGGGGAGCGTACGCTTCAACTAAGGCCGCGATGAACTCGCTTGCGAGGTGAGTTGATCGACCAAAAGAAGATCAAGCTGTTTGCCGCTAACTGACTGCATCGCCATATTTTCTCGACAGAACTCTTGGCACTGAGGAGGAGGACATTTTCACCATCGCTGTCCGACCGGGCACGGTGGGCTTAATCCTCTCTGAACAGATTGTTCCTGGCTCCGAGTGCTGACTCGCCGTCCTACAGGTCGACACCGACATGCAGGCGGACATTCGGGCAGAGGGAGCCGACCACATGAGGTGGGTCAAACCACTCTCTATATGGACATCACTTGGGGCTGATGACCCCTCAACTGCAGCGCTGCCGACTACGCGATGTTCAAGAAGCTCCACACGGACAAGGTTTTGCTGGCCCCTCAGGAGTGCGTCTCGTTACCTCCGTCCTCCCTCGGCGCAACTCTTTTTCGTCCAACTGACCATGGAAGACTTCCTTCAGCCCCGGCCACGTCCTTGCTACCTTGGCAGTCAAGGGTGGCAAGCGCGAGTGGAGCGGAAAGTTCCTCTCCTGGAACTCGGACGAGCTCGCTGACTATCAGCGTGCGAAATAATGAATACTTTATCCCTCGTCCTAATTTGTTTTCCTGGGATGAAATTGTGAGCAACGAAAAGACCAGAGAAAGGAGAGATCGCCAAAGCAGCCTGCAGGCGATCTTGGTGCATCCCCCTACTAGCTCATAGTCTGTCACCAGAAAAAGTTCCACAAGAGCACGGTTGAGCAAGCCTCACATTAGGGAGGAATCCAGTAATGTGTCCGGTCGAGGCACGCTAGTCGAGTGAAAGGAGCAAGATGAACGTAGTTTCAGCTTCAAGTCAGTCTTCTGAGCACGCCCGACCTGTATGTCCCTCAGATCCTCAACCTATGTACTTCTGACTAGTACGGGGGAGCGCATACGACTCGACTGCCGGCCTAGACGTGAGATTGTACTCGCCCCCCCCCATAGCGATATCCATCCAATCTCAACGGCCGCCTCAACGTGGAAGAACCCCGAGCCACGCCAAGATGACAGGCCGCATGCGACTTTTTTTTTGTGGGTGAGCGAGCGTCGAAATCAATTCTGAAGCAGATCTAAGAGAGGAGCTCTTTTCAGCTCCCGTGGGCCTTCGCTAGTCTCCGATAGAGGCCTAGCTCTCAGTCCCTCGAACGCTCCGGCTCGTCCCCCTGATTGATACCATAGATTCTCTGTCTCAGGTTGAAATACACCCTGACGAGGCCTCCAGCGTGGGCGCTCTTCGTCACTTATAACAGAATTAGTCGCCTTCTGAGCGGTAGGCTGGGCAGCCCCCTAACACGTGACAAGTGAAGTACATGCTGACGTCCTGGAAGACGGTCTCGCATGTGTCACCGACGAAGGTGGCTAACCCGGGGCTGCAAGCATGCCCCTGTGGTTCAGGCGAAAGGGGCAAACGCCAGCTGAAAAACGACCTTCGATTATCTTGTTCTGGTTGACCATCAAACCTCAACTTCTTTCTCTCTTCCTATCCTCTTTCCCTAAGATCTTTCACTTCTTCCTGTGTCAAAGCCATCATGCTCGTCCATCATCTTGCTCTCGCCGCGTCGTTGCTCAGCGTCGCCGCCGCTGTCGCTGTCCCTGTTTCGCCCGATTCACCCGCTGGGGACCTCGTCAAGAAGGCCGTCCCTGCAGGATTTGTCACGACGTCGGGCTCTCACTTTGTGCTTGATGGGAAGCGTGCGTCTGTGATGTCTGCTAGCTGCCTTGGCGAATCATGACCGGGTGCTGATGAGATCCTCAAATTGCCTCTCCTCATCTCACTCAGCTTTCTACTTCGCAGGCAGTGAGTACTCCGAGCTCGATCCTGGAGAATACAACGCAGCGATTTAACACACAATATCCATAAGCGAATGCCTACTGGCTGCCTCAGCTTCCCCAGACAGCCGACATGGACGCGACCTTCAAATCCATGGCCGCAGCCGGAGTCAAGGTGCGGGATGCACGTGACCGCCGAATCGCTTGATCATCAGCTCACGTTGGACGCTGGTGGCTTTCCTGTCCAATCGTCAATCCAGGTCGTCAGGACTTGGGCTTTCGGCGACCTTACCACCGCCGCCACTTACTACCAGACGATCTCATCTACGGGGGGAACGTGAGCACCTACCTCGATATACCCTCTCAGTCGTCTTGATGACACTCACTCTCTTCAGCATCAACTACGGAGCCAACGGTCTCCAGAAGCTCGATGCTGTCGTCAAATCGTCTCGGGCCCACAATATCAAGCTTGTCCTCACTCTGACCAATAACTGGGGAGACTACGGAGGAAGTGAGTGACGGGGCCATGCGAGGTGCATACTCCCCTTCAGCGGGGGCACGCTGATTCATACTTTTTTAACAGTGGATGAATACGTCAAGAAACTTGCCGCCGACAAGACGGTCCACTCGAGCTTCTATACGGATGCGGCCGTCAAAAAAGCATACAGTGAGTTCAGTCCTCCTCGACGTCCGACTCGAACTCGGCTAATCACAGCGCCCCTTTGGCATGACCAGAGGCGTACGTCAAGGTCCTTGTTGACCGCTACAAGAGCTCTTCGACTATCTTCGCCTGGCAGCTCAGTGAGTTGCGAATTTACTTGCCCATCAGAACTACTTATTGACTTCTCATTCAATCTCTTCTCAGCCAACGAGGCCCGCTGTGTTGGCTCCCTGCCCGCTGGTTCCACTTGCAACACCGCAATGATCACGGCCTGGGTCAATGAGATGGCTGCCTATGTCAAGTCGCTTGACCCCAACCACATGGTCTCCGTGCGTCCCGTCGTCGCCGGTTTTCTAGTTTATGGCTCTCATCGCGTCATATTTTGCAGCTCGGCGACGAGGGCTTCTTCAACTGGAGCGGACGCAGCGAGTACCTCTACAACGGTGAGCTCCCAGCAGGCTCAGCAGGACATCTTTGGCTTTAGCGCAGGTTCGGAGCTTACATTTTCGCAAACAGGCGGCTCGGGAATGGACTGGGACGCCAACCTGAAGCTAAAGAACATCGACTATGGTGAGAGGACATGGTCCTTGATCCCTTTTGTTATTTCCTGTTCTGACCTGACCTCTGCCTCGTCCCTCTAGGAACTTTCCACCTCGTGCGTCTTGCGTTGGCCGCTGCTGCCTTGGCTCAAACGCTAACCTCTCACCGAACTCGCCATGCAGTACCCCGGCGCTTGGAAGATTACCCCTGACCAGGGCACGCAGTATATCAGCGACCACGGCTACAACGGCAACAAGTTCGGCAAGCCCGTCGTCATGGAGGTCCGTCGGAGCAGCTCTTGGCGACCGCACTTAAATCCCTACTGAGCCTGATGCCCCTCTAAATCAACAGGAATTTGGCCTCGAGGCCCAGGCAGACAAGCTCAAGTACTACCCGACGTAAGCAGCTATCTTCATCTTGTCTTAAGTAGGTCGGTCATCGCTGACTGCGCTCTTTCCCTGTCCAGTTGGATCAACGCCGCCACGACCAAGAACGTTCGTTGCCGCCCTCGTCTAGTCATACCTCATCCGCTACTGACGTACAGATTTACTTTATTCTAGCTCGGCGGCATCATGAGCTGGCAGTGGGGGCAGCGTGGTCTGTCGAATGGCGACAGCAGCGATGAGTGCGTCCCCAGTCAGCAAGGATCATAAGGCCGGCTCGACTTGGGATACTGACCTTCCCTGTTATTTTCTTGCGCTCCAGTGGCTTCACCAGTAAGTTCTTTCAGTCAGGTCCCTCTCTTTGTGCCCTCACTGATGGCTCTCCGCCCACTCTACCTACAACGCCCAGTCTACCCCGAGTCCGTGCCTCTTTGCTCGTCGTCCTCCTGTTAATCAGCCAGTTGACTCTCTCATATACCTACCCTTACAGCAACACCCAGATTTACAACATTATGAAGGGCGTCGCCGCGACGCAGAACGCCAAATCCAAGTAGGCGGGCTCGACCGATTAGCGTGCCCCTTCATCGAGACCTTCTCATATTCATCCTCGAGCACCTGGATCTAGATATAAGATTTGCCTTGTCTTAGCTCACCCTGCAGTGTCATTCAGCGCGAAGTCAGATCAGAGTATTAATCCTTGTTGAAGATTCTGGAAGGCGGCAGGGAACGTAGCAAAAAATAAGATGCCAGCGCATCGGTGGCCTGGGTGATGGGTGATGGAGGCACGCGCTAATCCCTCCACGTTGGGATCGACCAGCCCCCCTGGGCCCGTTTCAGGCGCCGCCGTCCCGCCTTGACTCGTCGGTCTCTCTGATACCACATGCAATTGGCAAGTTACAGACTAGGGACCACGATTTGGCCTTCGGACGCTCTTGCGCGAAGCCAAGCAGGGAGGAGGCAGCGGTGTTGGCACCTGACTGACCTTTTCGGACAATCCTCGGTCCCCAGCGAGCAGCTGCACTATACGCTTATGAAGGTGGGAGTTCTGTAAATCATTAGCCTGTGTTTCACTTCGCACTAGCATTGATCTCGTGCTCAGTCAGACCGGAGCAACTCAACTCTGGCTGGATCCCCAAGTCAGACCAGTCGGCGTCGCGCAAGCCATCTCACCAAACTCCTGCGCTGGACTTTCTCCGTGTGGCAGGGCCACCGCTCCTGTTTAGATCGAAAAACATGCTTCGGCAGTATACTACAGCGAAGGCACTCCTGCTAAGACCGGCTGCCCCCGAAACTCAGTCTGATCCTCTGCACAATAAAGCCGGCGTCGGACTGGGATCATCTTTTAAACTTCCAACCATCACCCTAACCCCCTCTTCACCCCCTCCCTCACCCATGCTCTTCAACCAGATTCTTGTCACGGCGACGCTTGTCACCCTCGCCGCCGCTGCCGTGGTCCCCTCTGAGGACATGGAGAAGCGGTCTACACCCAAGGGCTTCGTGCAGGCCACCGGAAACCAGTTCACCCTCGATGGAAAGCGTTAGTCAAGGATAATGCTGAGTGCTAGATCAGAGATATATGATTGACATACACTTAAATTCACCCTTCAGCCTTCTATTTTGTCGGAGGTTCGTATGAGAGCCGTTCGAGATGCCTTTTACCTGCCTGAGTTGAGCCTGACGGCCGCGAGCATTTTCGCCGCCATCTCTCCTCTTCCTCAGCGAACGCTTACTGGCTAGCGCAGCTCCCCACCAATGCCGATGTTGACGCTACCTTCAAGTCAATGGCTGACGCCGGTGTCAAGGTAGGCTTGTCTTATCCTGTTCATACATCATAGATTTAACACGCCCCCCCTTTCCCCTTCTTCAGGTCGTCAGGACCTGGGCTTTCAGCGAGCTCCAGAGTTATCCAGGCGTCACCTACTATCAGACCTTCAAGGATGGAAAGCAGGTGTATGTACTTCTTTACATTCGACTTCATCCTCGCTGTGACATAGGGTTGACACTTTGCTTGCTCCAGGATTAACGAGGGTGCCGATGGACTCCAGAAGCTCGACTACGTCGTCCAGTCGGCCGAGAAACACGGCCTAAAACTCGTGCTCGCCTTTGCTAACAACTGGTCCGACTACGGAGGCATGGACGAGTACACCAAGAACCTTGCTGCCGACAAGACAGTTCACTCAAGCTTCTACAAGGACGCTGCGGTGAAGAAGGCTTATAGTTTGTTCCTTCCCATTCACTCTGGCGTCCGTTCTCCCGCTGACAGGTTCAAACAGAGGCCTATGTCAAGAATCTCATCGGCAAGTGGAAAAAGTCGCCGGCCATCTTCTCATGGCAGCTCGGTGCGCAGTCTTCATCTAGCCCATCCTAGAGACGACGATCCTGATGTATCTTTCTCCCAGCCAACGAGCCCCGCTGCGGTGGCTCTAGTATTCCTGCGGGAGACTGCAACGTTCAGACCATCACCGACTGGGTCACTGAAATGTCGGCTTACATCAAGTCTCAAGATAAGAATCACATGGTCTCGGTGCGTCTATCTTGGCATCGGTGGCAATTATGCAGGCATTTCTGACACTTTTCCGGACATAAAGATCGGAGACGAGGGCTTCTTTAACTGGGCTGGTCGACCCGAGTACATCTGGAACGGTGGCGCCGGTATCGACTGGGACGCGAACTTGCAGCTGAAGAACATCGACTATGGTGAGCGCATCATTCTCCATCCTCATACTCATGCTTGGTCTAACCGACTATTCTCAGGTACTTTCCATCTCTATCCTGAGCACTGGGGAATCACCAATGAGGTCGCCACCCAGTACATCACGGACGTGAGTAATCGAACAGGTCTTGAGGCAAGCCATCATCAATTGCTCACGCGCGTCGCCTAAATGCATCCAATTTTCCTTCAGCACACCTGGAATGCGAACAAGTATGGCAAGCCTGTAGTCATCGAGGTTCGTACCGAAGACTCCCATGCAGAAACAGACGTCCAGGTGGTCGTAGGCGCAGCACATCGGCCGGCTGACCCCTTCTCTGTCCACAGGAGTTTGGCCTCGTCTCGGAGGATCAGAAGGTCCAGTGGTATCAGACTTGGGCTAAGGCAGGAATCGATACTGGGATCGATGGTATCATGCCGTGGCAGTGGGGCCAGCGTGGTCTCTCGAACGGCGACAGCCACGGTAAGCTCGCTCTTCTGCCGCAATGCCACGGCGTCGCATGCTAACCATTTCCCCTTCTGGCAGATGACGGCTACGCGAACTACCCAGATGAGCCTGTTTTCCAGGTTCTCAAAGATATCGCGACCCAGATGAACGCCAAGTCCAATTAGGTAGTCGACAGTCGGCGAAGAGCAGGGCGCCCATCGGCGCGCCTCATAAGCATCTGATGACGTCGAGTCTCTTAATTCGATCTCCTCGGTGTTTGCTCGTCTTTCTTTCTCTTTCTTTCTCTTTCTTCGGGATAACAATTCTATGATGTCTTTCGTCACGCCTTAGACTAAAGAAGACGGAATCGGGAACTGCGTGAATGCAAGACATCAGATCTATCCCAGCGCCAGGCTCTACTTGCCCGCCCTCCGCTTGTCGCGGGCCTTCTCGCGTTCCATCGCCTTCTCCTCGGCGCGCTCGACGGTGATGGCTCCGTGGACGGAGCGCATCCTCTGATCGTACGCAGCGTCTTTCTCGTCCTTCTCGCGGTTGCGCTCGGTCGCGAGGAAGCGGGCATCCTTGCGGAGCTCGCGGATCGCGCCCTTGCGCTCCTGCTTGTACTGGGACCGAAGCTTGGAAGCGGCGTTGCGCTCGGCGTCTGGATCGTATCGCTTGGTGTGCGAATACGATGAACCCTCGAACTTGGGGATGAACGACGCGATCGGGATCGGTTTGTGCGCCTGGAGAAGGAGCGGCCGTCGAGCCTGAAGCGAGAATTTGAGCGTGTTGGAGAGGTAGTCGTGCGTCTTGGTGTGGACAGTCTGGAGGGCAGGCGAAAGTTTGGCGATCTTGACGCCCGCGAGGAGCTCCTGAATCGGTCGGAAGATCTCGACGAATGCCTCAATGCCCGCGTAGAGCTCGGCGTACTTGACGACGAGCTGGAGCGCCGTCGAGAGTAGGTCGACCTTAGCCTGCTCCGAACCCTCATCGACCAGGAGAAGCGATGAAAGCTCCGGAGAGGCATTGGGCTTCAAGGCCTTGGCCGCACCCTTGGCCGTCCGAATTTTGAGGTGCGCGCAGCGCTCGGCGTCGAAGTCGTTGGCAGGAATAAAGCCGGGGAGCGTCGTCCGAGTGTAGGAGTGCGGGGTGAGCAGGAGGAGAACGAGGGCGAGAAAGTTGATCGCCTCGGGCATGTAGCGCTTAGAGAGAGACTCGTACTGGAAGGGGCAGGTTCAGTAATCAATTCCTCTGTCCTGTGTGCATCGATCGGGGGACGACGATAAGGCTTACCTGAAGGACGAGACTTGTCAGGAAGAGACCGCTCGCGATGTCGCTCGTGCTCCGAACGCGGGCCTGGCTAAGGTACTGCCCAATGAGGAGCATCGCTGGGGCCGAGACCGGGTGGCTGTAGTCACTCGTCGACCAGGTGACGCCGATGATGCGAAGCAGGCCAAGCTCGGGCGGACCCGGCCATGTCCGTGAGTCCGGCGAGGTCGCTCCACGGGCGAGGCCGCGCGAGAGGTTCTTCTGCATGAGAACGAGCTTGGAGATTGAGTGCTGAGCAGCAAGGAGAGGGTATGTGGTCGAGAGGGCGGTAATGTGAGGGAGGAGGAGGGAGAGTGTGGAGAAGGAGGGCGTAGGAGGGGCGAGGATCTGGAAGACGTGGTCAAGGAGGACCGTCATGAAGATCTGCGAAACGAAAGAGGCAGTAGGAGGTTAGCCTGAGATGGTCGAGAGAAAGGCCACCCATAAAAGACGCACCTGCATCCGCTCTTTGTTGCCCTCGCCGAGCTTTGGGTGCCAAACGGCGCGTATCCGCTTGACGACGAGCTCGACGTCCTCAGGCGCCTGAACATCGTGCTCCTCGAGAAGGTCGATAAAGTCGGCATGCGTCGCGGGGCAGGGGAAGGTGAAGGGAAGCTCCTTGCGTGCGGCCGACTTAGCCTTCTCCGCCTTCTTTGTCCTAGACGTCTCTGCCCGGAGCGAGGCCTTGGCCGTAGGAATGAGCAGCTCCGAGTCGGAAGGGCCCTCACCCTCGCCCTCTTCATCGCCCTCATCATTGGACCCATCGAGGTCGCCGTAGTCCTCGCCGTCGTCCTCGTCGTCGTCCTCGCCGTCCTCGCCGCTCTCGCTCTCTCCTTCATCATCGTCTCCCGAACCCTCATCGTCGTCATCGTCCTCAGCGTCGGATCCGGGGAAGGCCATCATGTCCTCGTCCTCGCCCTCGGCAGCAGCAGCGCCAGCCGCACGAGCGCTGCCGAGACCTTCACCAAGACCGAACGCGTCCTCGCCATCCTCGTCCATACCGTCAAAGTCGTCCTCAAGGTCGTCGGCGTCCGGCTTCCTTGCGGCGGCCTTGCCCTTGCCCTTCCTTCCCTTGCCGGTCTCGTCGTCGCTCTCAACAGTCTCACCACGCATCCGCTTAAGACGCTTCTTCTCCTCCTCCTCGAGCCGCTCCTTCTCCTC
Organism: Tausonia pullulans; assembly: GCA_951802195.1. Classification (NCBI taxonomy): domain Eukaryota; kingdom Fungi; phylum Basidiomycota; class Tremellomycetes; order Cystofilobasidiales; family Mrakiaceae; genus Tausonia; species Tausonia pullulans. The sequence goes on from OX637627.1 coordinate 1,181,872, forward strand.
GAGCGCAAGTTCCTCCTCCGTCTTGGTCCGGTCCGTCGGCTTGGCGCGCCGGTCGAACGCCAGCGCTTTAACATACTGGTCATAGTCGGCCGGCATGGCCTCGGCGGCTTCCTTCATCTGGACCGTCGCGATGGGGGCGGCTCCTTCGGGTCGGGGGCCGAGAGGAACCCTGTTGGCCGATGAGGCCGTGAGTGCCGGGTCCTCATCGATCTTGTCCTCCTCGCCTTCAAAGGGAACGCCCATAAGGATGTCACGCAACGAGGCAAACTCGGCGTCGATCTCGGCTCGGGCGGCGTCGTCGCGCTCGCGCTCAAGCTGGCGGGCATACTATGGGCGGCAAGCAGACGTTAAGAGTAAGAACAGATAGAATACGGCGCTGGCTGGCTTGATCTCACCTTGTGGTCCTTGGACTTGGCGATGACTTCGGCCATAACCTCGGACTTGGACTTCTTGCGTTCAGGCTGAGGGAGAGCAGTGGAGGATCAGCAAGACAAGCAAGCAGTAGGAGAGACCATGCGAGGGACGCACCTTGTCCCCATCGGCGTCGTCCTCGTCATCAAAGCCACCAAAGTGGTCGTGCTGGACAGTATCGCGGCCGATCTGGCCTGAAGAGCGGAAGATCAAGGTCAGACGTCAGCTTCACCTCATAGCCTATCGTCGTGCGTGTGGTCTTACCCGACTCGTCGTCATCCTCGAGCCCAGCACCGAGGCCTCCATCCTCAAAGTCGTCGAATGCAAGGCTCTTGCCGTAGTGAGTGAGTCCCTCTCCCTCGTCATCATCGCCGTCGCGGAGATTGAAGAGGTCGGCCTTGCCACCTCGGACCGAGGCGCGCTGCTTCTCGCGCGTGAAACGCTCGAGCATCTTCTCCTCAGGCGTCATGGAGGCATCAGCCTCTCCGAATCGTCGATCGACGAAATCTCCGGTGTGGTGCCGATTGTGCAGGGCAGGGAGGAGGGTGCGCTTGCGCTGGAGACAGTGAATACGGTCAGTCGATCAGTCGCGCGCGGGCAGCAGGTCTCCTAAAGGCGAGAACGACCACGAACCTCCTCAAGTCCAGCCTGCTTGCTCATACCAGGGCGACCGGTAGAGCCCTTGATCTTGCGCCCTCCGACGTCGTGCTTGAGCTGCGATACCGTCAACGCGACCAGTCAGCCCCATCCCGAACACAAGCCCTGCCCTCCTTCGGCCTCAACGACGACGACGCACACGCATGACCCGCTCCTCGAACGGGTTGAGGTCCTTCCGGATCTTAGCGAGCTTCTTCTCGTCGTCGGGTCCACGCTTCCGCTTCTTGGCCGCCTGCGAGTCCTTGCCGCCCTTGGACCCGCCCGGCTGCGACTGGCGGTTGAGGCCTGCCGAGGCGAGCGCCGACTTGAGCTGGGCGAGCTGAGAACCTTTAGCCATATTTCTCTGTGGTGGGAGTAGGGTTCGGTCCTAGAGGATCGAACGGGGGCGAGAGGGCTTGTCTCGGGAGAAAGAGGGAGAGGATGGATGCAGTGTTGGGGTTGAAGGGATCCAGGCGCGCGACCTCCAAATCTGGGCGCGAGGCCAGCATTGAGGGCCATGCGCTGAGCCAGCTGGTCGGTCTTCCCCTCTCGCATAGTCACGTTATTTCTCTTATTATCTCTCTCTCAATGTGAACTGTTGATACATGGGGTAAAGAACTCGCCCCGAGCACACCCTCCTGACTCTGTTTATTTGCGCATGCGCTGCCGGTAGAGAATTTGGGCTAATGAGTCAGTACCACATCCAACCCTTCGCATCTCGCCATCCCACTTGCGACTGACCTTCTTGAACCGCTCCATGACCGCCTCGTCCGTTGCCTGTCCCCCTCCAGGTTTGTTGTGCCTGGCCTTGGACGGAAGTGGTGGGAGACCCTCGGCTTCCCGCTGGGCGTTCTCCAGGGCCTCGGTATCGGACTGGAAGGATCTCGGAGCGTGAAGGACTGCGAGGAGGTGAGCAAGAGTATATAATGGAAAGGGGGTGGACATGGGCACGCACAGCGAGCAGCCGCGAAGTCGTCTTCGGCGCGCGTTCGGGGGACGGCCTTCTTGCGGGACTCAAGCATAGCGCGCTTGGCGCGTTCGGTGTCCTCAATATTCTTCAGACGGGCACTGGTGGAGGCAAAGAGTGGAGGTAAGCGTCATGGCGTGCGTGGAAGGGCATATGCTGGGTGGACTGGAACAGACTCCATGCCCAGATCGACTTCCGGGACTGAGAGTGAGTACAAAAGGCGATGAGGTGGGAGTCAGGAACAAAGGATTCTTCCTCCAGCATTGCCTTCGCCGGCAGGTGGCGCGCGGGTGGTACCCACTCGCTGTAAGCATCGCCATCGAGTTCATGACGTTGCCCTCATCGTCGTCCTCGCCCTTGGGTTTGCTCTTCTGCGCGATTCGGTATTCCTCGGCGATGGCGTAGAGCTCCTCCTGCGGGTCGTATGGCTTCGAAGCCACCTCGTCCCCTCCACCGCCTGCAGCAGATGCGGCCGCCGCACCTCCACGCCGCTTGAGGAGCTCGGCTTCGATGTAAGCCATCCTGAGTGTGAAGAGGGTGTCAACATTGTGGATTCGAAGGGGGGGGGGGGGAGGAACAAAGCGTCAGACCGACATGTGTTTGTCGACGTCGAGCGCATTCGTCTGACCCGTGAAGTTCGACTTCACGATCTTGTTTTTGAGCTTAGCGCCCTCGTCCATCGGGTCGCTGATGGCAGACTGTCAGCCCGACTCACTCTGGCCTTGGTCTCTGCTACTTACACCTCGTCATCGTCGTCGTCGCGTCGACCCTTGCCCTGGACGAGCCCGCCAGCCTCGACGCCCCCCTCCGCGTCAAACGAGCCTTCTTCCTCTTCAGCCGCGACCTTCTTCTTGCGCTTTTTGACCTCTCCCCGATTCAGCTTCTCGAGATCGAGACCCTGGCCCTTCTCACGGAACCGACGAAGCGCGAGCAGGTCGGCGATGGTCGCGCTGAAGGAGGAACGACGCGTCGAAATCGTGTTACAGACAACGGGCAGGAGACACTCTCATGGGTCAGCCTAGCCTTGTGTCATGTCGCCGCATAAGAGCAGTCAAGAGCGAGAACCCACCCGACGTTGGGCTCGTCATCCTCGTTTGGCGGCTGGGCGCCTGTCGAAGGGGAAACATCCTCCTCGGCCGAAGGCGGGGGTGGCGGAGCAACGAGTGGCGAGTCTTCCTTTGATCGTGCCTGAGAGGGACGAGTCTTCTTCTTGAACATGCTGCAAGGGGGAGGGGTGGTGGTCGATGGATTGAGAGAGACCAAGAGACAGCGAACGACGAGGGCAGGATGCGGTCGGGCCTATCTGCTTGCCTGGCCTTCCCGCCTGGCCTCGACTGGGATCCTTTGGCTCGTCGGACCAACTTTGCCTGCCTGACCACCACTTTCTGGCTCGCCGTCCACCCCATCGAGACAGACACACTCTCGCTCGAGCCTCAACGCAACCCGCCCAGCCTCGCCCCCTTTCAATCCAGGCCAAGCCATCTCAACATGGCCAGCCGGGCGACCAGCTCCAAGGCCACTGCCACCGTCGCACGACGAGCCCTCGCCGCCTTCCCTCTCAACCCGGGTCGCGCCGCTGCTGCCATCACACCCACCCGAACGTCATCATCCTCGTCTTCACCAGCCCGCCTGGCCCGTCTGGCTGTCTCGTCGCCCCGGCGTCGCCCACGAGCCGCCGAGCTCGACCGGTGGTCGGCTGTCCAGTCGTTCTTCCTTCAGCAGGCCACCGTTACCTCGTCCTCATCCTCCTCCACTCTTCCCGCGTCTCGACGAGGCGATGGTCGTCTGGCTCTGCGAGCTTACGCGTCTATGCCCTCATCGCCCTCCGGTGACAACTCGTCATCGTCAGCTTCAGCGGCAAATACAGACACATCTACGTCGTCGAGTTCCTCGCATCCTACGCCTCCTCCTCATCCCCCGCTTCGCCCTCATCCGACTCGGACGGCGCTTCTCTCAACTTACCCAACGTCGCTCCGTCGCCTCGCCTCCCAGCTAGACCCTTCCTCGGACCCACATGCACGGCCAACAAAGAGCGAGCTTCTCAGGTTGACAGACTCGTGGCTCGACCGGCTGAGGATCCGGTGGAAGTGGCTCACTATTCGCGGCTTTCGCCGGTTCAATGCCGATGAGTGGAGCGCCGTCGCGAGCTGGGCGCTTGTGGCGAACTTGGGGTGGCTCGTCATTGGGACAACGACTTTCTTCAGCGCTGTGCTGCTCACGGCCAAGGTCCTCAACTTGCAGGGTGCGTAAAGAGAGCACGGGTGCGTGTCTCTTTGTCATGTGCTGATCTTGCGTGTTCAATCCTCTCCTAGACTCGGTCGCCCGCGCACTCTCTAACTATTTCACGGAAGGTTCCGGTGTGACGGTCATGTAAGGAGTTTTTATCAATCTCCCACCTTTGTGTCTCTTGCTTATACAACTGCCCTTTAGCTTCGAGTCGGCCATCGTTCCCAAGTTCTTCCAGTCGACCATCTCGCTCCGCAACGTCTTTGTCTCGCGCCGGCCCAAGAGCACCTACTACCTCGAGGACCCCTACGCCTCAACTTCGACCGAGTCGGCCTCGCGTCTGATTGATTCGATCGAGCGTGGAAACGCCCAAGAGCCAGAGGAGGAAGTCGAGGACACCAACTACTCGATGTTCGACCTTCAAGTCGATTCAATCGACGTGACGCTCAGCTTTGTCAGCTGGCTTAACGGCGAAGGCCTCGTCAAGAAAGCAGCCGTCAAGGGCGTTCGAGGTGTCATCGATCGTCGATCCGTCACATGGGACCCGTCGAACCCTTGGATCCCGGCCGAGTGGCGTCACCCCGTCCAGCCGGGCGATGGGTCGTTCAATCTCGACTCGCTTTCAATTGAAGATTTCCTCTGCACGGTCTATCAGCCCGGTGACTTTAGGCCGTACAACGTCAGCATCTTTCGCGCCGAGTTTGGCCAGTTCCGGAAAAAGTGGCTCTTCTATGACTGGCTGGTGAGTTGCACGCGATTGTGTCTTCCTCGTGTTCGAAACTGACATGCTCTTTCTCTCCCCTTCCCTCTCCAGTCCGCCGATTCCATCACGGGTCAGTACGACAACTGTTTATTCTCACTCCACAAGCCCCAGAAGATTGGCAAGACAACGAGCGCCGACGAGCATGACGGCTCCCGCCAGCGTATGGCGCGCCTCCGGATCGATGGTCTGCCCATCGACCACCTCCAGGGCTCCTCAGCCTCGGGCCCGCTTGCGTGGATCACCTCGGGTAAGCTTGATGGCGTCGTCGACATCACGTTCCCGCGGCACCCTTCGGAGGACGTCACCGTCTCGTCAGTCCTATCAGAGATCATCGGCAATGTCGCCGAGATCGCCTCTCCTGCGACGCCGTCCCCTCCAGCGGACCCAGTAACGGAACAGCGCCGCTCCAAGCGGGACACCATCAACCCAGGCACCAGACCGCTTGGCAAGCCCGCGCTCGTCGCACCAGAGGAGGAGGCGGCCTTCTTCACGGGGAACCACAGCGGCGTAGAGGAAGAAGAGCGAGAGGTCGTGATGGACATTGATCTGCGATTCAGGGACTTGAAGGCGGCGGTGCCATTCCGGACGGAGGAGTTAAGCTATGTAAACTCTGCGTTGATTCGGCCGATTGTGGCGTTCATCAAGTTTGTCTCGCCCTTGTCTGCTGGTCCCTCTCTTTTCATTGTGCTAACCTCGTCCTCCTTCACAGCGCCAACCGGACCCTCTTGCCGATCCGATGCCGCGTCGTCCAGCCTCTCTCCGAATTCGACGGTTCTTGGACGGTTTGTCCCCTGTCCTCCCTCTCCCTCCTCCCACGTCACCTCCCTCACATCTAACTGACTCCCCTCCCTCAGCCCTTCGAAACTGGCCTTCTCGACGCCTGCTCCAACCAAGTTTACTCAGCGCTAGCCCACCACGTCACCTCCCAAGCGGCCAACACCCAAAGGATGAAGGCCGTCGGCGCGTGGAGTCTGCAGTTAACCGCGGAGGCTGTTGTAGGAGCGTTGAGAGGCGCGGTGACGGGGGGGACAGATCGATTTGGGGTTGGGATCATGGGTTGAGAAGGTGGGGTGTTTTTAGGGGTGGGGGGATCTTTGATCGGTTCTCAAATGTGTTGGACGGACGAGCGACTGAGGTGCAGGACATAGGGTTGACGATCGATGCTTCAGGAGGTGGCAAGATGCAGAAAGACAGGCGCCTCGCAGCTCGATGAAGTGTTCGCAATTTGACCGTCACAAGGGCAAATCAAAGGTACAAAATAAACAAGCGTAATAAATGTCCAGACAAAACAGTGAGAGACGGAAACAGGGGGCTCGACATGCAGGACCATGAGGGCGTTCACAGACGCGCCGATCAAACGAGGTAGATCTCCTGAAGGGTGTAGAGAGTTGAGGGCAGAGAGAAGCACGCCAGCTATCAGCCGAAATGCATGTGTGTGATGACGGGTCTCTCCTCGACTTACGAGAGGGCCGACATTAGGGCCAAAGACGGACGTAAACTTGTCGAGGTCGCCTGACAATACAAAGGGCTGTCAGGCAAGGAAAGGACTTTCACTGATGGATGGGGGCAGGTGCTCACCGGTGATGGCGAGGGCGTTGGGCGCACTCTCGACATACACAAGGAACGACGGCTTGGCGGGGGAGAGGTCATCGTTGATCCACGTCGGAGTGAGCACCTTGGTCGCCGAGTTGTAGGACCAGATAGCCGATTCTACACTCCTTGGGATGCCGGTGGCAGTGGTAAAGGAGTTGTCGAGAGGTTGAGCACTGGAGAAAGGTTTGGCTGGTGAGAGCGGGTGGTAGGACGCGATCAGCAGCGGAGCGAGTGAAAGGACCAGATGCAGGACGCACTGGTAGAGACATCGCCAATGAAGAGATAGTTTGCCGAGCCTAAAAGCCATCATCGAAATTGTCAATCACAGTCTGATGCCACGGCCAAACATCGGTCAGCAGAAGAATGGCAGCATACCTTTCTCAAGATCGTTGATAGGTTTCCTATTACCGAAGCCTACTATAGCACCTGCCAATTGTAAAAGCAATCAGATTTGAGACAATCATTCCAGCCTTCCGTACAGCGCTCACCAAGATTCGGGTAGTGTGCGGGCGTTACGAGAACCAGATTGCCCGGAGCCGTGGTGGAGATCGAAGGCCTGGCGAATGCCGTCAGCGACCGACAAAGCGAAACTGGCTATTTCGCGTTCTCACTGACGAGAAAGAGACCACGACGGCTTGAGTCTTGTCCTTAGTAATGCCGTACTCGCCTAAGCCATAACGTCAGTGAGCGAGGTCTAGACTCGGAAGGGAGAGGACCACTATCGCACTCACCGAAGACGTTCTTTGTCTGAGGCCCGAGATAGCCGAGGAACTCCCCAGAACCAGCGCCCCTCACTGCAAGCTTACCAGAGATGGGAGCGATCGGGGAGGTCTTGGCTGTTGAACAATGAGAAGGGATCAACTTTCGCTCGAGACCGTTTCACTTTCAATCCTGCGAGAAATTCTTTACGTACCTGCATAAGCTTTCTTCGGCTTCCAACGCCTCTGAGCACTCGGCTCTTCCGCTCCGTCAATGTACGGCCGGACGACATTACTCCTGGCCTGGGATGCAGGAACCACATCGCGTGCGACGATGTCGGAGGGAGGAGGGTTGAAGGAGTCGTACTCCTGCGCCGAAGCGACATGAGCGGCGGTGAGGAGGGCAGGGACTACGAGAGAGAAGAAGAAACGCATGGCTGATAGTTGAATAGAGAGAAGGACTGGCCCTTGTTTAATGGTATCGATCTGCCTCACCTTGCAAGAGCAAAGAGTCACGGACAGTAATCCCTGCGGGTGGCGTGCAGCGCCACAGGAATTGATCATTTCGTGCCTGGGCTTGTCACCATTTTGTGTGCTTATTGTCGAGGCGTCGGCACTCTCTGCTTCCGCTTCATGGAACTCTTAAGGCATGTCTTCTTCCGAAATCTTTGAAACGAAACCTCTTTTTGAGGCGGACCACTAAGGACCACGGGTGACGAACGGGAAACTCCTGGACAAAAACCGGTGCTCACAGAGCTCTATACTCAATCACCAAGTGGCGAACCCCCCACTTGACCAATTAGTCCAGCTCTGAAATCAAACGAAAAGGGTGGTTATGGATGCGCAAGATTTGTTCGGGCATGTGGAAAGGAGACTGATGGACGAAGGCAGGAACCAGGGTGCATGTCAGGATCCCGCGGTTTCGCCACCTCTATTCCACGCCTGTGTAGCCTCTCACTTGCTAGCCTGGCATCCGCATTTCGTCATCCCTTCTTTCGCCACATCTCTCCCACACTCTTTGCTTTTTCATCCTTCTCATCCCCTCCATCATTCTCACCCTTCGCCCATAGAACTCTCAGTTTATCATAGATTCTGTTCTGCACTCTGTTTATCACTTGGACCTGAGAAATCTACCCAAAACTTCGAACCGAGCCCTCCCACTGCCAGCACCCCTGTTCCACTCTCCCATCGACATCCCTCACCACCCCTATCTTCCTCAGCCCTAGACTTTTGGGCCAATCCTAACAGAGCCAGTCAAGGGCTCCGTCTCACAAGGTAGATCTCCATTTAAAAGGGTAGAAGCACGTAGGAGCCATTGGAGCATCTTGCAAAGGTCTGTCAGAGGGGAAACAAAAAAAGATTTCGTTATGAGTTATGAGTCGACTCTCGAGGGCCAGTGGAGGACAAAATTGGTTCAAGAATACTTTGGTGTCGCCTGACCTGCGTCGATTCAATCGCGCCGAAACGAACGACTAAACGACGTTCACGCGTTAAGAAACGTAAGAGCAGTCGGATACGCACCGAAAAGTATGAAGGCGTTAGATGCTTTTTCAAGACACTACGGTCGACGAAGCAGCCGAGGTTTCGGATAAATTTAGGGCAGGATGAGCACTTTCGCCACAACGCCATAAGATCAAATCGTGCTTTCGATTCGATGTCCTCTCAATGCCCTTTGGACTACTTGTGGCATCGGTGTAGAATTTATAGAAGATTTGGGGGCCGGAGAGTGGCTTGGCTGGTAATAGCGGGCGGGACGTCGATAGGTCAGAACAGCCTTTGGCAAGCTGGCGAGATGATGAACCAACTGGTGGGAACGTCAGCGAGTAAGGGGGTGAACGGACTTTAGAGTCGGTGAGGGCTGAGACCATTAATGTCGTCCGAACCACGTGCGCCAGAGCGAGACATGCGAGTGCAACACACCAACCTATATATGAGTCCTTTGTGACTGGGTTGGCGAATCCCGAGATCGCGCATGCGAAAGGGGCTGGGCAGATCAGAGCCGGGACGGCCACGACAAGGTGTCTTGCAGACGTGACCAACCAAGGTCGAGGAAGGTGGCCAGCGATCAGAAATGAGGCTGCCTGGAGGCGCAAGAGATCGAGGACCTGCGGGTTGATCATGAGGGAGGAACGGCCCGCGCTGATCGGCAGACAGACAACAAATTCGAAACCGTCTCAAATTAGCAATCACTGGAACGTGACCTTGACGGCCTCAGTCTTCAACTGAGCGAGTGATCATTCTTGCCTAGAGCCGATTATCGAGTGGATTGGTACGCGAGTTTGAAGTCCAGACTCGGGTGAGAAAGAACCAAGCTCACCTTCGCCGATTATGTTCTTTGCAACAAGGACCCGAAAATCCCGAGGATTATTGAGTCTCAGTGTCCTGATGGCGAGGTTGCTAAACATGGGGCGTTGGACGAGGCTCGGGTTGTCAGTGAAAGTCGAGGGTAAGGGGCGTCAGCTGAGGCGTGATCAAGGGAGACGGGAAGAGCATCGCCTCACGGCAAGCGGATGGGGAAGATGACGACGCCTGCGTAGAACAACCCGCCCCAGCTCCTCGCCTTGACCCTCATGCAGCTAGCATGCCCCAGTTTCATATTCGACTAAACCATTGAATGTGAGCGACAGCAGCAAATCGTGTACGAATAGTTTAGGGAGTCCTGACTTTGGCTTCCGGCTCGCTGGCTGTCCGAACAGTCTGTAGGTGGTGTTCTTGGTGATCTCTTCTCTTCCCCCTTCTCCCTTTCCTCCTCCCCTCCTTGTTGCACTGTCCTTCCTTCTAAGTGTTCTCCCTCCTCCTTTCCCTACCCGGGCACAATCTTCCCTTAATTTCCTCCTTCTCCCCCTCCCCATTTGTGCACTCTGCTTCCCTACCTCCCTAGCTGGATTCTCCTTTCCTTCCTCCCTCTCGCTCTCGCTCATAGGATCAAAGTTGTCCTCTACACGTGATTCATGACTTGAATACCAAACAGGCGCGTCTTCTAAGAATCGACTTCGCGAGCACGCCCCTCTCTACATCTGGCATTCTTCTGATTCCATGTCAGACCGGCTGACGGCCTGAACCATGACTGAAAGGTACGGGCCACCCTACCTTTTCCTTCGGTGGCTGGCGAGCACTCTTCTCTAGGCGTTTTGCGCTATTCCGCTGTGGCGGTGGCGAGGAAGAGCTGGTGTTCTCCTTGAATCTTGCGCCTTTGTCCCGGGATCAGGCATCAGCTTGGTAGTAGACTGCCATCGCGCAGACCACCCTCGATTTCTGCTCTTTCAAGTCAGCACCACACATGCGCACAGCCGACGACCGCGGACTTTGCAAGTAACACGCGCACTCCATCTCCGTATCAACCCGACCACCTGTGCTCTCTCAGCGATGCCCTCAGTCTCTTGCGTCCGAGCCTGTGCTTGAAATTCATTCGCCACCGACAGGGCTGACCAATGCCCAGCGGAACACCACCGTCGGCCTCCCAACATGGCTGTGCCTTGGCGAGCGGCGGTCGCACGAACCCGGCTCCGTTCGCGAGGGCCGAATATGCGCGATCCACTTGCCGTACCGGCGGCGTCGGTCGGGTTTATTGCACTCTGTCGGGGCGGCGATCTCGCCCTTGCTTCCGAGAACGGCGGCTGCCCTTTTTTTATTTTATTTTATTTTATCTTTGCTTCTTTTGCCAGGTCTCGCCTGTCGGCTGTGAACGGACGGACTTTTCCAGTATATCCGATCTCATACGTCACTGCCTTCCAAGGTTGCACTGACCATGACAGTCCTTCGCTCTCGCATTATTTGATCTCTACCCCGAGCGAGACAAGAGGGATGGCATGGCCGACCGAGGTCGAGAGTTGAAGCGACGAGGTCTCCGAGCGATGTCCCTTGGAGATCCGCTTTCCCTGCCTGTCCGAACCACGGGCGAGCAAGGGAATAGGAAAAAGAAAGATATGAATCGTTGCGAGCGTACTGGAAAACCAATCTCTAAACACTCCCCCTCCTCCACCCCCCCGTCTCTTCCTCACCCTCACGCACGCGTCCTTCGCGCGGCGGGCGACCTGAATGCCCTCCTCTCTCCACACCACACCCAAAGGTCCTCCACCTTAGGCGGCGCCAGCGGCAGCAAGGACGGCCTTGGTGTACTCCTCCGTCGAGGCCTTGCCTCCCATGTCGCCCGTGCGGACCTTGCCCTCCTGGATGACCTGGTGGACGGCGCCCGAGATCCGGTTCGCCTGGTTGTCGAGGGCGAGGTGCTTGAGCATGAGCGACGCCGAGAGGAGCATCGCCGTCGGGTTCGCAACGTTCTGGCCGGCAATGTCCTTGGCGACGTGTCGGCATCCGGGCTCGAAGAGGGCGTACTCGCGGCCGACGTTGGCGCCGGGGACAACACCGGGTCCTCCGACGAGGGCGGCTCCAATCTGAAAGAAGGAGGGGAACGTCAACAAGGGTATAGATAGAGAGAGGGAGAGAAAGAGAGAAAGAGGTAGCAAAGGGTTGCAGGACGAACGTTGGAGATGATGTTACCGTAGAGGTTAGGGCAGACCATGACGTCAAACTGCTGAGGCTTGGCGACAAGCTGCATCGAGCTGGAGTGGAGACGATAGTCAGGTCAGTGCTCCACCCCACGCCCAATCGACGAAAAGTAAGAAGACTCACGTGTTGTCGACGATCATGTTCTCAAACTTGATGCCGGCCGACTCGTACTCCTTGGCGACCTCCTTGCAGACGTTGAGGAAGAGACCGTCACCGAGCTTCATGATGTTGGCCTTGTGGATGCAGGTGACCTTCTGCTCAAGAAGAAATACAGGAGGGATCAGTACCCACGCTCGAACGCGTCAAGAGAGAGCCGCCGCAACGAACCTTGCGGCCGTTCTTGAGGGCAAAGTCAAAGGCGAACCGAGCGATCCGCTCGGCCTTGTACCTCGTGGAGATCTTGAGCGACTCAACAACACCAGGGAACGACTGGTGCTCAAGGCCGGAGTACTCTCCCTCGGTGTTCTCACGGATGATGGCAAAGTCGACGTTGTCGTGGCGGGTGACGAGACCCGGGAGGGACTTGCAGACGACGACCGAGGCGTAGATGTCAAGCGACTGGCGCATGGCGATGTTCCACGAGTTGTGCTCTCCGGGGCCCATGGTGGTCGAGAGGATACCTGAAGGAATATCAGGAGTCAGCGAGCGTGAACAACGGTGACGAGCGAAGAGAGGGCCGCGTTGAGGACTCTCTACAGCGTTTCAATGTGAAGAGGAAAGAGAGAGAGAGAAAGAGAGAGCCAGCCGGACCCACCCTTAAGTCCGACCTTGTTGCGCTTGAGCGAGTCCATGGCCGAGCGGAAGAGGGCCTCGTCGCCGCCGGTCTCACCAGAGACGTTGTACTGGTCAAACTCGACAGGGACGGAGAGCGCCTGGAAGACGGTCTTGACCGAGTCGGCGAGCTCGTTTCCGATACCGTCTCCGGGGATGAGGGTGACCTAGAGGAGCACAAAAGAGGGAAGTCAGCTGGCGAACGAGAAGGAAAAGGGCGGAGTAAAGAAGCGAAGGGCTGGAGTAGAGCGCGCGCACGAGGAAATCGGGCGGTGACGCGGAGAGGAGTTGAGGGAAGGGGGAAAGGAAGGCTCAACTCACGGTGTGGATACCTCCGTACTTGGTAGGGGGCTGAAGAAACACAGAGACACGAGAAGACGCTCAGCATGCCGTGCCGTCTCTGGAAGACAGCGAGTGGAGAGGAGAGAGAGAAAGAGCAAAGCGGCATCCCGGTCGAGATGGCCCGGAGAAGCCGCGTCCTTGGCTCTCTCTGTCTCTCTCGCCCTCGCCCTCAGAAGTAGAAGTCGGCGCCGCCGCCGCGCCTCGATGGGCACGCCGCTACGGCTGAGCTGAGGGACCTACGCGGGAGGTGACGGAGGGCATGCCGGTGGCGTACGAGCGCTGATGCGAGAAGCCCAAGCGCGGTCAGCAAGGGGCACAGACAGCAAGGGCGCGAGCAGGCGAGCGCAAAACGCCGGACGAAAGAGAAGCCAGGTGCTCACCATGGCGGCCCGGGAGACGGCCGAGGCGGAGGAGCGGGAAGAGGCAAGCATGACGGGCGAAGGAGCGAGACGAGCGGACGACGACGGAGAAGGAAGAGGAGACGGCGATGGCGGTTCGAAGACGAGGCAAAGGGCTGAAGAGAAAAGCAGGGCGGGCGGTGGGATGAGGGCGCTGAGAGCGAGCAACCTGCGCTGTCCGCCGCCGCGCCGCTCTCCGCCGGCGGAGAAGCAGCAGAGGCACCAGGCCAGCAGGGCCGGGAAGGCAGGGCGAGCGGCAAGGACGAAAACGAGGCCTGTCTTGTCTCGCCCATGCCGGGCGGGCGGGGCCGAAGGCCGATGAAGGCGGTGAGGGGCCCAGCTTGTTCCTCTTTGTTTCGTCTTCTCCACGCGGCTTCTGCCCTCCTCTGCAAACCCGGCGGCGCTGGCCCGCCCACCGCCGGCGCTTTGCGAGGCGAGAAGTCCTCGCCGCCGTTCTCCGCCGCCGCACCGTTTTCCTCTCCTCAGCCATCACCTCTCGCTCCTCGTTCTCTTCTTCCTTCCCGCCTTCTCGTCTCGCCATGCTCTCCCGCTCCGTCTTCGCCTCTGCCTCGCGCTCGATCGTCCGTGTGAGTGTCTTCCGCTCAGCTGGCCCAGCGAGGGCGGGGCGGTCGGGTCTTCCCTGGCTGCCCCGTTTACTTCTTCGACGTCTCGCTCTGCTCCTCTCCTGCCGGGGCTCTCGCTGACACCTCGCCCATCTCCCGCCGTCCAGCCTCGGGCCTTCGCCACCGCCTTCAACTCGGCCACCGTCGAGGGAGCGCCTACCTCCGTCTACGCGTCCCAGAAGAACGACAGGGTGCGTCCGACCGCTTGCCCGGCCATCGAGCAAGCCGGGAGGCGGAGCGAGGGGCGAAAGGAGAGACAGCGGACCGCCGTCATCTTCCTTGAGCCTCTACCTCTGCCTCTGCTTCTGCCTATGGAGTCTTGCTTGGGACGAGGAGCTGATCTAGGAGATGCCTTCCATTGACTCAGGGCAACTACACTGTCACCCTCATCCCCGGAGACGGTGAGCAACGACACGACTACCTTGTCGTTCGACTGGCTTCTTGCTGGCGCCTGTCCAGACCGCTGACGGAGCTCCCCTTGCCCAGGTATCGGACCCGAGATTGCTGAGTCCGTCAAGGACATCTTCAAGGCTGCTAAGGTGCGCCCACTCTCCCGTTGAGCGCGCGCGCGCGTGTTGACAAGGCGAGGGCTGACTTGAAACGTCACTTTTGCTCTCGCAAAGACCCCCATCGAGTGGGAGGAGGTCGACGTCACCCCTATCCTTGTCCACGGCAAGAGCCAGATCCCTGAGAAGGCTATCAAGTCGATCAAGAAGAACACTGTCGCCCTCAAGGGTGCGTCGCGGCGTTTTCTCCCGGTGTTCGGCGCGCGCGCGCGCCGATGACGCTGGTGCTGATCTGGCCCGTACGCTCGTTCCTCCCTGCCTTCTTATCTTTCTCCAGGACCCCTTGCCACCCCCAGTGAGGCTTGATCCCATTCGCGATTGCTCGACAACATGCTGACGCTTTACTCTCCCCAGTCGGCAAGGGCCACGTCTCGCTCAACCTCACCCTTCGCCGGACGTTCAACCTCTTCGCCAACGTCCGCCCCTGTGCGTCCATCGTTGGTTTCAAGACTGCCTACGATGACGTCAACACTGTCCTCATCCGTGAGAACACCGAGGGAGAGTACTCCGGCATCGAGCACGAGGTCGTCGACGGCGTCGTCCAGTCGATCAAGCTCATCACGTACGACGCCTCGGAGCGCGTCGCCCGTTACGCCTTCCACTACGCCAAGGTCTGCGGTCGGAACCGCGTGACGGCCGTCCACAAGGCGACCGTCATGAAGCTCTCCGACGGCATGTTCCTCAAGGCTTGCCGCGCCGTTGCCAAGGAGTACCCCGAGGTTGCCTACGACGAGGACCTCCTCGACAGGACGTGCCTCCGCATCACCCAGGACCCGGCCCCTTACGCCAACACCGTCCTTGTCTCGCCCAACCTCTACGGTGACATTCTCTCCGACATGTGCGCCGGTCTCATCGGTGGTCTCGGTCTTACTCCCTCGGGCAACATCGGTCGCGACGCCTCCATCTTCGAGGCCGTCCACGGATCCGCCCCCGACATTGCCGGACAGGGCAAGGCCAACCCCTCTGCTCTCCTTCTCTCCTCCCTCATGATGTGCGTTGCCTGGCTGCACCCTTAATATTTTTAGACGTTCACTGGTTCTGACGCGGCTCTCTTACCTCCTACAGGCTCCGCCACATGAACCTCCACGAGCACGCCCAGAAGATCGAGGACGCTGTCCTCTCCACCATCGCTGAGGGCAAGACGATCACCGGAGACCTCGGCGGAAAGGCCTCGACCTCCGAGTTCGCTGCCGCTGTCATTTCCCGGATCCAGGCTTAAGCTTGTCGGAACTCCTACCCCCCCCCCTTCCCCCCTCCCCTTCATCCTACCCCTTTCCTCCGCTCTTTCTTATCTCTCTCCCTCTCTCTGCTTTTTTTTGTTCTCTTTTCACGCGGGAGGCCCATAAGCCCAGCCATCAGAGCTATCTAGAATTCATTCCCTCTCTTTGTGGAAGCGAGCACTACGACACGATCTTTGATCCGCGGACGATGATCAGCGTGTTGTCTGTAAGCCGATGGTCAGCCCGACTGAGCCCTGGACGTAGACGGAGATCAGATAAGTAAATGAAGGGAGTGGAATGGGTGATAAAACGGCAGTGCGTCAGCGCTGCAGAGCTTCTCCCGTTTCGTCGTCATCGAACCTCTACCGGCCAGTTCTGCCTAGACTCGTTCATGTCTGCCTGCTAGCTGGACCATTCGAAGTCGGCTGAAGGAAGACACGAGTCGCTTGTCGAGATAGAGGTGGAGGTTATCGACGCTATCCAGACGTGCAAGAACAAGGGCACGCAGATCGAATCGTCAGGACGCGACATTGTCCGTGCTCACCTGACCAACCACCTCGGGGGGACGTGCCATTATCCCTGGCAAGCTCAAGGTCAGGTTTATCGATTGCGGAGGCGGGTAGGCCTATCTGGGCCCCGTTGTGGAGAAACTACGGCGCACGTGTGGCGACTGAGTGTCTTCCCCATCGAAGCCTGGAGCTCTATCACTCAAGCATATCATGATTGAAGAGGAGTACAGCATCATTCAGGGACACCCAGGCCGTCAAGGCTTCCGTCCAGCGATCGACAGAGTACGCTATCATCCGTCTTGCCACCGCGCGCTGATACTATCCTCAACCGTCAAACCCCAAACTGCCAAGTTGGTGCCCGACAATCTTTGCCAGAACCTCTGCAAAATCTCTCATACCAATTCAACTCCTCTTGCGCGCAAAGCCAGAGTATGCTCGGGGGGGGGGGGGGGGGGGGGGAGGAGAATGACTGGTCGCTTTCACGGGGGCGTTCACATCACCTTCATCAATGGCAAGTTCGCGAACGATCTCCGCAAGGTCTCTGTCCTCCCGAAGTCGCTCACTTCTCATCATGATTCCTCAGCTGATACTGACGCAACTGTGTATAAGGCTCATCCGACTGCTTATGTCTCGGCGACGTTATCCAACTTTCTCCAACTACCTAGCTTCATGTCGAGCTATTCAGCGCCCTCTATATGGTCGGTGAGTTGTGCCCGCTCGCCCAAGCGACCGGGGAAGCCTTGGCCGTTCCTGAACCTCGCCTGGTGCTTTTTCTCGGTCCAGGCGATCTCGACTCATGGTACCGGGTTGGTCTAGTCTCCATTGACCATCTCTTGCAAGCTTACATAGAGAACAGAGGACCTCAGCTTTCCGCGACAAAGCATTTCATCACGCCCATGCTCTTCTCTCTCAGTCGATCCTATCCTATGATAGGAGATCTATCTTGTTTGGTGGAAAAATCGCGAGGAAGCCCCTCCCGCTCGGGGTAGAGGCTACCGCCCTCCTTCCCTCCTCGTCTGGACTCTGTCGTCCCGCTCTTGCTTCTCACTTCGGTTCATCGCTTTGCGCCGTTGGAAGCTCAGCCGTCCATGCGCCCGGCCGAATTGTAAGAGCACAAAGCTACCACGTATCAAGCTCGAAGATCCGTCAGAGCTGCGGCCACGGGAGTCTTGGGAGCAACGGCAGAAAAGAGAGTGAATGCGCCTTTGTTTGCCGAGATGGTCTCGTCCAGGTCGCAGAGGCACAAAGGGAGGGAGAAGCTTTCACCACCCCGCGTCTCGGAAAGTTTGGCAGTGTCCCAACGGCAATTGGGGAACGGTGGCGGGATTCTCCAAATGGGACGAGCCGATTGTTCCCCTCTTTGTCTCCGCTTGCACTTCCGCATGCAAACCAGCTTGTATCCCCGAGTAGGGGACAGGAGGCGCGGCCACTCAGACGAAGACCGTCTGCGTTTTGGAAAGAAAAGATGTGAATCGGGGCTTCCCCCCTCCCACCCCACTCGCTCGCTCGGACGGACTGCCGCCATAGAGTGAACGCCTTGCTTCCTCCTCTGCTCACACCCGCCCACCTCTCGTCTAAGAGTGTCTGCCACTTTCAGACCCTCCTCGCGGCATCCCACGTGCCCTCCGTCGACCGATCCCCCATCGACCCGAGCTTGTCCAGATCCGGCGCGCCCCTCACAAGCGGCGACATCTCGCTCGCGGCTCCTTTGGGCCAGTACAGGCTCATCTTCGGCCCAAGGCCAAATGCACCGGCAGCCTTCAGTCGGGCGGCTTCGCTCGAGGGTGTTGGTGCCGGCGGAGGGGTGACGGGGGTGAGCGTCGCGGCGGTGGCGGAGTTCCGGCGGGCGCGCTGGCGGGCTTCGCGGGCTTCGGTGAGGTCTTCGAGGGAGGGGATGGCGTCGCGGTCGGCTTGGGAGGGGATGAGGGGGGTGAGGTCTCCCTGGAAATCACGAGGGTTGACAGGTCGGACGCGGCGCGGCGGGAAGGGAGAAACGTCGTCAGTGGTTGGACGAAGCGGACGGACGAGACATAACCGGGAGAGGCGGGCGCGTCTCAATCCAATGAGAAGACCGAGGCTGCTGAAGTCCGGTAGCTGTCGAGCTCAAGAAGAGGAGAGGAGCAGAGAGCGTCACTACGCACGAAGTCATCCTGAGCGACAGCCTCGATCGAGTAGAAGTAGACGGCGGAGACAAGCGCGCCAATGACGGCCCACCCGCGGACGTTAGGCCAGAAGTAGATCCGCCGAGCACGGCGCATCGCCAGGGACATCTCCTATAGAATGAGTGGGGGGAGGGAGAGAGGGTCAGGACTGGCTCGAAGCGGAAGAGGACGCGGCGCGCCGCGCGAGGGATCGAGAACGGCTCGGCTCAAGCCAGGCAGCAAAGTGGGAGAACACGCACGTAGCCGTTCGGGAAATACGTCTTCATGGCTTCCCTGGGTGAGTGCGCGATCAAGCCGAGGTCAGCACGGTCGTTCGGCGAGAGAAGGGACGCCAAAGGTTTCGAGGCCAAGCCAGCACGGACCGGTGATTGTAGTCCGAAATGGTGTTGTGGTATGTCGCCGAGTGGACGAGATGGTTGTTGTTGGGGTCCACGGGCATCGTGGGCGAGATCAAACAGCGGGGTTCTGGCGGATATGGGAGGAGGGGAGGCCGCAGAGAGGTGAGAAGGAGTGCCGGCGAGACAGAAGGAAGGCAGAGCAGGTGGTCGTCGCCGCTCAACTCGCCGCTGCGTCGAAGCGGCGAACGCCCGCGCTGGACTCGACAGCATCGCGCTCTGGCCCACAGCCACCACCGCCTCAGCAGACCCATACAGCAACATGAGCGCCCTCGAGAGTCAGTCCTTCCCTCTTCAGTCTCCTCGCTCCCCGCTTGCATGGAAGTGCGCTGAACCTTCACGCGCATGCATAGAGAGCCTCTTCCAGCTCAAGGTCCGTTCAAGCCACCCGGCCCAGCTCATCGTCCTTCGCCTTCGCCCGGTCTCTAATGATCCACAGCCCTTCCTCGCAGTTTACCGCAAAGTCCCTTCAGCGACAGTCGAAGAAAGCTCAGAAGGACGAAAACCTTGAGAAGGCCAAGCTCAAGAAGGTTCGTCGGTCGTCATCGCCATCGTGGTTGCGCCTCGCCTAGCTTCGGCCGGCCACGAGACGCGTTTGCTGCTGCTGACCGCGGTCCACTCGCTTCCCCTGCCTTCCTCAGGCTCTGACCCAGGGTAACACCGAGGGTGCGAGGATATACGCGTCAAACGCGATCCGTAAGAAGAACGAGTGCCTCAACCTCCTCAGGCTTGCGTCCCGGATCGATGCCGTCGCGAGCCGCGTTGAGACGGCTGTGACGATGAAGCAGGTGCGTCGGCTTTTTTAATAGAGACTTGGATATGGACACTGATATCAGAACGCGCATGTAGGTGACCGGATCGATGGCGTCCGTGGTCAAGGGCATGGACAAGGCGATGTGAGTAGGGCGGCGCGCTCTCTGTGATGCGCATAAACGCGATGTTCCACTCCTGACTGAATGCTCCCTCATGCACACAGGGAGAACATGAACCTCGAGCGGGTCTGTCTTCTGTCTTGTCCCCAGGCCGACCTCGCGCGCTGCTACCACGTGACACCCACTCACTAACGCGTGTCCCCTTCAGATTTCCCTCGTCATGGACAAGTTTGAGACTCAATTCACGGATCTCGATGTCCAAACATCCTACATGGAGGACACTATGTCCTCGACGACGGCCACGACGACCCCGCAGGACCAGGTCGACCTCCTCATGAACCAAGTCGCCGACGAGGCCGGCCTTGAGGTCCAGCATGAGCTCATGGGCAAGCAGGCCGTCGAAGGGACGCCTGTTCCCGAGCAGATGGAGACGAGCAAACCTATCGGGGAAGAGGATGACCGGCTAGCGGACCGGTAGGCAACCTGGACATGCGTCCCTTTGATTCGCGACTTCGGCTGACGAAAGGACGGCTTGTCTGCTCTTTCTCACAGGCTGAGGGCTCTTCGGCCCGCCACATAAGCAAGGGGAGACATCTATCGGATTTTGAGTCTCTAATTGAATCCTCAGGCCAGGCCGTGGCGAGGGAGCGAATCTCTCATTTTTCTCTTTCAGTGACGGCCAGGTTGGTTGTTTTGTGATTCTCGTTTGTTTTTCTTCACCGTCCCTTGGTCGTCCCTACCCCCTTAGATTTGTCCTGACGTCGGTCCGGCTCCGACGTTTAGCTCGCTCTCCTAGTTAGTCCACGTCTGTTCCTCCCTCGTTTGTCCTTTCGCCCTCCTATATCCTCCCCTCGCGCGATCTTTGTTCTGTACACACAAATTGCATCCCCATTTCCCTCCTCACAAGTCCCAAACCTCTACTCGTCCCTCCCCGAGCTCGTCGATCCCTCCAATGATGACCCTCGACCCTCCCTCGTCGCCACTCTGAACGACCGTAAAGGCCGTGCATTTCCGGATGGCCGCCGTCGACCAGGTCCTCATGGGCTTCAGGTCAAGCTCGACTTTCCCTCCTGCTGCCATCTTCGAAGAAAGCCCGAAGACGGTGATCGTCCCGAGATGCGTCAGGGTGACGAGGCTCGGCATCGCCGCCTGGGTTGGCAGGAACGCCACTCCGACGACAGGCCCCATTGCCACCTCCGCCCGCGCGATCCGTCCTTCTTGGAGACCTCTCCAGCGGCCTTTGAGCCGCTTCTTGCGGTCCTTCTCGCTCTCGCCCGGTGGGGCAGCAGAGGAAGAGACCCAAACGCCACCGTCGGCCGTTCCAATGCAGATCAGCGGCTCGCCGGAGACAGTGTCCATCGTGGAAGCGAGGGAAACAGGGAACGACGGCGACATGGACGGGGCGGCGGTGGGGCTTGAGGAGGGCGGTGGGGGAGTGAGATGAAAGGTGTCGAGGAGGGAGCCAGTGGCGGAGGACCAGAGGCGGGCGGTTGAGTCGTAGCCCGTAGATATGACTGTCGGGAGGGAGCGCGACGGGTCAGATATCAGGGGTGTCTTGAATGGACAGAGTAAAAAAACACGCACGATCTGAACGACCGGCGAGGAAGGAGATGGACCCGACGATCTGGAGCGGAGAGAAAGAAACAATGCGTCGGCGAAAGCTTAGAGCAAAGGATAAAGAGAAGACGAACATTGGTGTGCTTTCCCTTCATCCAGGTCTTGACGCCCGTGTCGAGGTTGACTGTCCATCCGTACAAGATCCAAGGCTCAGTCCTCTAATATTGCAACTGACTGAGACAACGGCGCACGACTCACCGACACCCAGCCTTCCTTCATCGCCGCACCACCCGAGCACCTTTCCGTCCTTGCTAAGAGTAAGATCGTTGACCTCGTCCGAGGAGAGCTCGATTGTCCGAAGGACGGCGGCGTTGAATGGGCGAAGGAAGGGTGTCCTATCGAGTCGGACGAGGTGGGCCTGAGTTGAAAGGAAAACGTCAGCGAGACGCGTGACAGGGACTTGAAAGGGCTCACGTTCTGTCCGCATGCAAGCCAGACTTCGCCCCAGCCGCCCTCATGCTCCTTCTCTCCGTTGCTCTTCTCCTCCTCTTCCGACCGTGCAAACACGAGCGCGGCGACCTCGCTTGGGAGACCGACGATGGCGCAGAGTGGCCGTGCCGTCGCCAAATCATGTAGTCGAAGCGAGTGGTCCTCTGTGCATATCCGCAGGGCGTCCGATGGCCATCAGTAAATGCTCGTCCCCTCGGGTAGTCGTGACCGGACGGGCTAGCCGATAAGCGCATGAGCCGGAGCGAGTCGAGGCGGGGCTACCAACTGACCGGACGCGGTGAGGAGGAGGTCCGACGAGGCCGGGTGGACGGCTGCCGCGGTAACCTCCTTGGGCGTCTTGAGCGTCGTCTGGGGTTGAGCAGGGGTTGTGTGCGGCATCAGACGAGAGCGTCGTAGTTGTAGGGCAGAAGAGGCAAGCAATGGTCCAACTTCGGCTCGAGGTCAAGGTCCGTTCGCACGGCGCGTCGAGGAAAGAGGCGCTCGTAGACAGGAGGGAGCGAATCAGTCAGTCTTTCTCTCCTTATCCGAGCCCTCCGCCAACACCACCCACAACACCAACACATACAACACAGGCCTACATACTGCCCTCGTAGCTTACTCGCTCACTCAGACAGCGCGCTTGTAGACGGGCCCATGATCAGGACAGCCTCCTCCGTTGCGGGGGTCATCGCTGCCACTTCGACCTCCGCGACCTCCTTCGCTTGGGTGAGCGTCTCTTAGACCTGCCTGAGGAGTACAGCTCCAGAGGTCGTTGAAGGCGCACCAGCATCTGACCTCACTCGTTGGGTCCCTTCTCTCGGCGCTAGGCGGCGTCGGTGTCCCGACGGGCCCGTTCGTCGACGCCTCCGCGGAATGACTCGTCAGAGGGCGACGAAGGATCTTATGACACCAATGTCCGTTGCTTCAGTGGTTCAACAGAAGGCGAATTCTGACCAGGAGGGTTATCTGCAGGACTTCATCATCTCGCTCCTTGGAGCAAAGCCGACGGTTCGCGATTCGCGGTCGTACCTTGCCAAGTTTGGCGCACCGGCGCCCAAGAAGGGAGCAGTTGCGAAAGCTCGGTCGAGCATCTTGGCGCCATCTTCTTCCCAGACTCAGTCTTCTTCCTCATCTACATCAGCATCGTCTGCCACCTCGACCTCCACCAACGCCCTCGTCACGTCCTTTCTCAGCGAGGCGCACGCCGCGGTCGTCAAGATCCAAGGCCCCTTCACGGATCGCCAGCTCGAGTCCATCTGCCGTGGCATGGCGTACCTTCAGAAGCTCGGCCTCGTCAGCGTCATTGTTGTCGACCGCGACGATTGGACCGGGAGTACCGACGATGACGGAATTCCAACCACCATGAGCCCGCGCGAGCAGCGTGAAGCGGCGCTCCGAGACATGGAGCGCGTTGTCGACGTCCTCGTCAGGCTTGGATCTGAAGCCCGCCCGATCCTGCAGACGACCGCTTGGAGGCGCCAGTCGGGAGAAATTGTTGTCGGCCGGGACGAACTCGACGCTATCCGGAGCGCCGTTCTTGCGCGCGAGATCCCGGTCGTTCCGCCGCTTGCGATGGAGCTCGTTGAGGGCGGTGGCGTTCGGACGCTTCGGGTCGACGCGAATGATATCGTCAAGGCGCTTGTCCAGAGCATGGTCGAGGCAGGCCAGGAGGCCAAGAGGGAGAAGGCGGCAGAGGTTCTGGTCGCTGCTAACGACGGAAAGGCGATGTCCTCGAGCGACTCGTCAAAAGCTATCGCGGGCTCCACGTCTTCGTCCTCCTCAGCAGAAGGCGAGCTGGCTCTTCCGCCGAAGCCTCCGCCGCTTGACTTGACACCGGTCCGCATCATGATCATCAACCGGGAGGGTGGCATCCCGTCGTATGCCCGACAGGGCCTCCCCCATCTCACCATCAACCTGTCGTCCGAGTACAGCTTCATAAACTCGACGTTTCTCCCTTCTTGGACCTCCTCCCACCCGACTTCACTCGCCAACCTCTCGCTCGCCAACACGTGCCTCAGTCTCATGCCCTCCTCTTCCTCAGCCGTCATCGTCTCGCACCGGTCTCCCCGGGCGCTCATCGCCAACCTCATCACCAACAAGCCCGCCCATTCGCCCTCTCTCCCACACGCCCTCCTTGACTCAACCGGCCGTGTCACCCGCGACACGCCAACTCTCATTCGGCTCGGTGTTCCCATCCGTATCTTTCGTGACATCCGGGGCGTCGACCGCCGCAAGCTCACGCATCTCCTCGAGATGTCGTTCGGCCGCAAGCTCTCCGCCGACGCCTTCTACTCCCGTCTCGAGCGGACGCTTGACTTCGTGATAGTGGCTGGCGACTATGTCGGCGCTGCCATTGTCACCAACGAGACACTCCCTTCCTCCAATGAGCCCCCAGTATGTTACCTCGACAAGTTTGCTGTCCTGCCTTCGAATCAAGGCGATGGAACGGTCGACTTCCTCTGGTCTGCCCTTCGAGATGAATCTTTCGGCGCCTCGCTCCCATCGGCACTCAACCCAACGCCAGGATCCCTCACAAACCCTTCTTCATCGTCCTCGGCCGGGTCAGACTCGACAATTCTCTCGACAGCGTCGTCCCGCGCGGCGGAGGTTCGGCCTGGCGACAGGGGGAGGGACCTTGTCTGGAGGAGCAGGGGCGATAACCCGGTCAACAAATGGTACTTTGAACGCAGCAGCGGGTTCATCCGTCTCGGTGAAGGCAAAGGCTGGACGCTTTTCTGGTGTGATCGGGAAGTCCCGAGAGAGTACAGCGAGGCTTCTGAGGGAGGCGCAGGGGGGTGGGGGGGTGTTGTAGGAGGCGCAGGCGAGCAGGACGAGGGCGGGAGTGGAAGGGATGTCGGCAGGCTCAAGCGATGGGAGGAGGTCGTGGGACCCATACCAAGCGTGTGGGCGGATTGAGCTTGAATGATGGGATCCACAATCATGTGTACGAGTGACAAGAAAGGAGGGTTTCTGTGACCGAATGGCGAGTCACAGAGAAGGACAAAGCGCTCAGTTTCAGTATGGGTCCGCGTCTCCGAGGCCCCCGAGTGACTCCCTGTAACCAGGTCACGAGAGAGCCACGAGCTGACGTGTCAGAGAAAGGAGCAGAGAATGTAACCGGGCGGAGCCGGTGACAGATTCCCCAGGTTCAATCAGGCAGAGCGAGAAGACATTGACCTGTGACGAGCGTAATCATTTTTCTCCCGATTGACGCATACACCGGCTTCGCTTTGATCCAGGTGTGCCTCTTCTCCTGGCTGGTTGCCCGTTGGGGATAGTGGCAAATAGTCAAGCGTCCCCGGGCAAGACTGACGCATATGAGGACACTGTACTGAACTTGACAGACAGGCCAGTCCGCCCGAGGCCCCACAAAGTTCCGCGCTGCCCTCTCGTTTGAGAACGCGTCCTTTGTTCCTCTCGCCCGTTGCCTCCTCCAACGGCCAACGTGCTGCTTGCTGCCGGATCTCCCACCACCAATAACGCCTTCATCATGACCTCAGCCTCCGATTCCAGCTCTTTTCCATTGCTCCTCCCGGTATCAACCCCCGGCCGACCACCCTCGCCTTCCCGCGACCGCCCCGGACGTCCTCACCACCACGCCTCGCGACCTCCGGCTCGCTCTATCCGACAACACATCCGGAGAGCAGCCTTCCAGGCACTCAAGTGGGACCCGAGCCCCGGCGCCCTCGCGGTGACGTTCTTCGCCGGCCTCATTCTCCTCGCTCTTTCAGCCCACGCGCTCTTCCCCACCTTCCGTCCGGGGTCGTACGCGCCGAGCCACCTGTCCAGTTGGCGACCACCGACTCGCTGGACGCCGTCGGACCTCTATCCCTCGAATCCCGGGCCATCGCCGAGTCTCTGGGAGTGCGAGCAGGCCTGGCGAGACCAGCCCCTCGGCCACCCTTCCGCTGTCCCCCCGGGTGCAGGCGGCGGAGGTGGGTTCGCCGGGCACGAACATGACGTGCAAGAGAGTGGCGAACGCGGCTACTTCAGTCTCGAGGACGAAATCCGACAGGGCAAGACGAGAAAAGAGGCTCTATCGAAGATGCTTAACAGTACAAAGGGATATTACGCTCGCGACTGGCCCAAGTGAGTGTCATTCTGCCAGCGCATGAGCACTCGCTACCCAACTAAGGCCCTCGTGCAATCGACCGAACTTGCGTATTCGCAGATGGCTTGGCTGTTAGTCCCTCATCTCTTTTCTCCGTCGTTCTTGATTTCAAGCCTAACTTATATTCTTCCGTCGACAGGGAACAACATGCGCTGTGAGTCACCTGTCAAAAGAAAATTTGCAGCTGGATAAAATTGACACGTTTCATCCTTAGACATTATTGAGGCCTCCGCTCTCCACGCTCAGCTCCTCAACCGGACACTAGTCATCCCGACGTACCTTTACGCACGCTCCTGCGAGTTTGAGCTGTCAACCTGCGAAGGTGAGGGAGCGCAGACTCACTCGTTCGCAAGAGCTCTCAGGCTGACGAATTGAACGGGTCCAGCCTTCGCGACGATGGTGAACCGAGGCGACGCGATGAGCACGGACGAGTGGCGCAAGGAACCGTGAGTCCCTCAGATCCTTCTCTCCAGATATGAACGACTGATATCAAGATGACTTCACAGGTTTGAGAAGCAGATGGGCTGGATGATCCCGATAGAGGTGCTATCCTTGCCCATTCTTCTGCCTCGCCCGCGCTTCTGTGCTGAAATATAAGCCCACTCTCTCAGCTCATGCTCGACGTTTCGCTCCTCCGTCGAGTCCACCCCATCATGACGATCGCCGACTACCTGCTCCTTCACGACCTTCCAGCCGACCTTGAGAACAAGCGCGGCGATTGGGACCGTACCGGTTATCACCCGGGAGGAAGCTCGACACTCTATGTCATCGGGAACGCCAACTACGACAATGACATCGTTCGCGTCGACCGAATGCCCGAGAGCTTCCCGAGTATTGAATGGTCGGCGCTGGACACGGGCCTCGGCAAAATGATCCGCGACGGACTCGATTGGACGGACCGGATCCGCAACTGGGACGAGGTCGTACGGGCGGCGAGGGACACTGGCTTGGATATTCCGGACGCGCTGCTGGAGGGCGAACTGGCGAGGGTCGGAGTCTACCCGCTCCGGACGTGGCAAGGCTCGTGAGTGGCTACGAGCTCTCGCCCTCTTTTTTCCAATCCTCGGTTTCAAAGACTCATTTCCACTCTACCAGTGTCGGAATGGACTTTGTCCGGACTGTCGTGGAACCGGTGAAGCAGGCCGCTTTGGCGGAGAAGATGCATGGCTTCTGGGATGACTTCCATCATGTCAACGCGGAGGTGCGCTTTCTGTCTTGCCCGTGAATAGCGGTTTTGCTAGACCCTTGACACTTAAACTTTGTCCAGGTGCTTCTGCTTGAGGGCGAGACCCATCCGGGTCGCAAGCCTGTCAGTCCTCTCCTCGACGTCTTGCCACCGGACCGCGCTTCTGCGCTGACTCGCCTTTGACACACAGGGAGCACTACGTTTCACCTCCCAGCAGCCGGCCGATGACTTTGCTCAACTCACCATCTTCAACGTCCACCCCCCGCAGATGATTCTGACGCTGTCAGCTCGTCTCGATCAGCGGATGCGAGGCAAGGTCGGCGGGAGGATGTGGGCATCGGCCCACATGCGGCGAGGGGTGCGTGTCTCTCTCATCTCTTAACAATCGCATTGACACATGGAGTACTGACAACGCTGCACGCTCCCTCTTTCTTCTTAAGGACTTCGTCACGGCCGGCTGGGTCATGGAAAACGACGGCTACTCACACTTTGAGCGCATCCAAGATCGAATTACCAAGGGCCAGGAGTACGTGATCGCAACAAGTCGCTTTGCTCTGCGCCATGTGATTGTTGATGCTCCCTCTTAGGCTCGTCCGCTCCATTAAACAGTCAGGTGTCGTCGAGCGATATCCTGTGCCAGGTGTCACCCTGACAGAGGACTACGCGCTCTACGAGGCGCCGATAGTTGGAGACAGGTACGTCCTCGCGTCTGATGCTCAGCAACTCTCGGGCTGGATCTAACCACCTCTTGTTTCATTTGTGCTAGTTTCTTCATCGCCGTGAGTCCGCGTCCGAGCTTGCTTGACCACGCTCAGCCACTCACCATCTGGCATTTTGCAGACCGATGAGCGCAACGCTACGCTCATTGAGCATATGAAGAAAAACGGCGCCATCCTCATCGGTGACCTTCTCACAGCCGAGGACCGAAGGGATCTAGCCGCTTGGCCGCTCATCTTCTCAGACGTCCTCGGCCTGCTTGAGCAGACCTTGTTGGCGAGGTCGGCGTACTTTTACGGTGCGTCGTCTCTGTTCGAAGCGTTGTCGCCCAACTGAGCGTGGAATGATCCTTTCTCCATTCTCATAGGTCACGCAATGAGCTCGGTCTCCGGCGGCGCTCAGAACTACCGGGCCCTGTTTGGTACGTTGACTGACGGCCCCCATCTTGCTGGCCATCGCTAACCTAGCCATTATCTTGCTTGATCTAGGCAAAGACCCACGCACGACCCTCAGTACGTTTCATCCTCTGCAATACAGAAATGCCCGGACGCTAACCTGCCACGTCTTGCTGTCTCTCCAGTCGACTAGGCGTGTCTCACTCAATCTCCTTGCATCATATATTATCTCGTTAGAGCGTGTTGCTGCTCTGGGGTTTTTTTATGACGTCTCGTTACATACTTCCACAAATCTCTACACTGTATCACAATGCACACTCTCTCCTAGCTCCCGACTACCCCTCATTCAGAGCTCCTCCGACAGTGCTACCGCGCGCCCCTTGCCCTTGCCGACATATGTCACCTCGTCGTCGTTGTTGTCGGCAACGTCGAGGTTCGGTAGCGGAGGGAGGTAAACGGCGCCGCCGAGCGTCTCGGAGTACTCAACCTCCTCGTCGTCGATCGAGGGCACCTTGACTGAGACGGGATTCCAGTCTGAAGTTGGGAGTGTAAGCACGAGAACCGGGATACGCACGCCCTAAGAACCCATTCCCACCTGAGGATTGAGAGTCACGAAATTGCTGGAGAAACGACGTCAGCGCGTGCTTCACCTAGAGACGCAATTGCGCTAGGAGCAGCATAATGGATCACTCTAGATCTTCAAACTTACAAGGAAGAACGACTCCCTAAATCGAGAAGGGTTGCACGTTAGCTTGGGCGGCACCAACGAACGATTCATGTGCGCGACAGACAGGACGAGAGGGCGACTCACCATCCACGCCCGACGACGGCACCGACCGTCGTAGCACCTCCCTTATCGACCGGGTAGTATTTGTTCTCGTCCGTCGTGTCTCGTCGGACAATACGCAGGAGAGACTCATCCGTCACGAGCGGCGATCCCTCTCGGTCGGCGAGCGCTAACGGCGGAAGGATGAGCGACGGGAGCGTGGAGAGCTGAGTCGACTCTGGATAGTCCGTGACATCGGGCGGCGTTAGAACATGTACTGAGGGGCATACAGGAAGGCGAGCTCTCACTGGGGAGCGTGAGAAGGATGCTGGTCTTGTCGAACAAGATGGCAACCTGGACGAGATCTTGAGGCGGCTGGAAGAGCTCCACGAGAGTCGTGGACGCGATGGTCAGGAGCTTGATTTGGAGAGCGTCTCTTCCGGCCTAGCTGACCATGATGGCTTTGAACAGCGATGGAGAAGATGCGGCTGGAGGCGAGTGTATTAAGCGTCACCGAGGGAGGGGGGTGGTTGAAGGTTGCGGCGAGGAAGAGGATCTGACGCGTCGTGCCTCTCCAAGCTCGTCGCTTGCGTGCTGTTGTTCCTCATAGCGATGCATCATCACATCCTCTCGTCCTCCTTGCAAATTTTGACGAAGCAAAGCCCACTTCTCGGATGATCGTTCCGAGCCCAGAGTGGCACAGCAAATGGCCATCACATGGCTAGCCACCCGACATTGCTGCGAATATACGATCACTACCGCAATATCGACTTGAGGTCACGCCTAATTAGGCCACTCTTACAGTCCATCCCGACTACTGAGAACGCGACAACCCTTGGACGGCGGCTAGGGAGGATGAGCCAAGGTTGGCGATCCGGCATCAGTCAGCGCCGATTTCCGGGACATCGAGATCGCTTGGCTTGTCCCTCCTCTTTCCCACCAACCACCACCTTTTTCACTCAAGATGACCGCTCCTTCTCCCACATACACCTTCACCTACAAGGCCGAACTTATGTCGGGGAGCGCTATTTCCCCACTCGAGATCCAGCTTGACGTTCATCTCCCCACGTCTGTCTCTCCTACATCGGCCGTCCCCGTGAGTCCATGCGCTCCGTACTCGAGTCTGGAGCCTTTCCCGCGCCCAGTCAGCCTTGACGCCTCCCCCCCTCTCTAGGTCATCTTTGCCCTTCATCCTGGAGGTCTTGTTGGATACGACCGGACTTGGCTGCCTCCCTGGGTCTTTGACCTCGCCCAGGAGAAAGGCTGGGCTGTCGTTGCACCGGACTATCGCCTTCTCGTCGGAGATGGGCCCGACAAGAAACCCGGTGTCGGGCTTGATGCTGGAGATGTCCTGGACGATGCACTCGAGTACGTCGACCTACGTACCGGTGGATTGCTCGCTTGCTCGGCTGATCTTCATCCTCCAACGTAGCGCGTACAAGTGGGCCTTTGGCGGACCTCTGGCACAAGCTTTGAAGTCCAAGGGAGCCGACCTCACCCTCGATCCGTTCAGGGTCAATATCCTAGGCGTCAGCGCCGGTGAGTTTTGACCTGCAGAGAGTAGCGCTCGCCCTGAGCTGATCGTATGACCGGGCTCTGTCCAAGGTGGATGGCTGAGCTCCCTGCTCTGCTCCATAATTCCCAAGTCTGGCCTTCCAAGCCCAGCCTCGCAGCTGCTTCTCTACTCGGTCACTCAGCCGTTCTCGCCCTTCTACAGTGTCGCCAAGACGCGCGGCGCGCCTGATGCCATCGGTCTCTCGGATGACTACATCGAGACCGCCCACCGGTTTTGGACCCGGACTACCCTCGAGCCGACGGTAACTGGCTCGATCTCGCCCCCCGAGACTGAGAAGCGCGAGCTTGAGAAAAAGGACGCCCAGGGTCACCGGTAGATATCTCTTCTCTACCTGTGCTTCGGTGCCTAGTCGCCTGCTGACTCTCGCTTGTCGCTTCGCTAGCGGTATGATCTACGACTGGATGGTCGAGCAGGGTATTTTCTCCACCTTCATCCTCGGACTTGGAATTGAAGAGTTCACTGGCAAGGGCAAGAACGACAGCCAGCCTTCGTCGGTCATCTCCGCGCTGCAAGCCCGCCTCACCCCGCTCGTCGGCGATAACACCGCCGACGCTTCATACCCGCCAACCTTTGTGGTGCACGGCCTGGAAGACTCCCTCGTCCCTTACTCGGATGCCGAGTTCGTGCGGGACGCGCTCAAGAATGCGGGCGTGACGGTAGAGCTGGTGCTCGTCCCAAAGGTCGACCACGGGTTTGAGCACAGTTTGCACCTCGATGGTGGCAGCGAGTGGGACGATCTGATGCGTCAGGTTGGCACGTGGCTTGAAGCCCAGTTTTCAGAAAAGGCTTGAGATACAAATCTTCATTTTGGACCAAGAAAGTAATACGGAAGTCGCCTGCTGAGACAATCGCCGCCAGACGGCGCGCTGGAACCGGTCGGATCTAGGCTCGGATGGCGTCATGCATCTGATGCCATGGGATGCAAAACGACGTCAGTTCCGATGTGCATGGCTGGTCTAGGTTCCGAAACAACAGTGGCTTGAGAGAATCAGCAGCTAGCAGCTGCCGCTTCGATGGAGGCCCCTCCTGACCTTATAAGCCTCGTGGCGCTCGCCTCATTTAGCTTTTGTTCCTCCTCCTCTCCTATTCTGTCCTCTACCTAACATCTGCTCCCTCTGTCCGCCATCTATGCTTATACCTCCATCAGCTCAACGCGACATTGCTCAACGGGAATCCACCCCCATCGCCAGGGCCGACAGCGATGACAGCCTGTCTCAAGCAACACCTCACTCCTCCTCCGTCTTGGGACCCCTCCGCCAACCTTCGCTCGTAAGCCCAGCTGTCGCCTCATCGTATTCCTCCAGCCCTGGCTCTTTAGCTGGTGCGGAGTTAGCAGCAGTAACAGCGGGCCCAGCTGTGCCGCTCTCCCCGGGTCAACGCCGAGCTCGCGAGCTCCTCACCCTCAGCGCAGACGCCATCGCTCTCGAGCGGTTCGGCCGGCTCACACCCACGCAGGAGGCCGAG
Source organism: Tausonia pullulans (assembly GCA_951802195.1). NCBI lineage: Eukaryota > Fungi > Basidiomycota > Tremellomycetes > Cystofilobasidiales > Mrakiaceae > Tausonia > Tausonia pullulans. The sequence continues at coordinate 1,213,794 of OX637627.1, forward strand.
GAGGAGAGCAAGCCGGAAAGCAGCGATCCCTTGCACGAGCGGATCGAGGTCCGGGAGGTCGACTCGGCCGAGGAGGAATGTGAGGAGGAGGGGGATAAACTCCGCCGCAAACCGAGGATACGAGGGGCAGTTATGACGTCGTCAATGAAGGGTCGGCTGTCTGGCCTTCTTGCCTCTCCCTTTTCCTCCAAACGACTTTCCTTCTCTGCGCAGGGTGACACAGAGAGGGACTCGCGATCACTCTTCTCTTCGTCGTACCCTCCTGCGGCTTCCTCTTCTTCCTCATCGCTCTCCACCGGGCGAAGATACTCGCAGTTGGTCGTGACAGACGACGATGCCGCTGGCAGTCTTCTCGGGGTTCCCCCCATCCTCTCCTACCTCGACCACAGAGTGCCTCCCTCCACGGAGGTTCCAGAAGCGCTGCCTGGTCGACGAATTCCACCGAGTTTGCGCCGAGGAACTTGATGGGCAGTCCCCCTCTCGTGGTCTCGTCGTCATCGGACGTGGCGCCCCCGGTGGCGGCGTCGGCCATACCAACAACGGCGAAGGTCTTGCATGGAGGATGGGGACAGCTCAGTGGGAGTCAGCTGGTGGAGAGCCGGAAAGGTGGCTGAGGCTTGATGATGAGATGAAATGAATCAAGAACACAGTTTGGGGAGCGCGCATCAGTGCTGCGTGCCACCCAACCCACTGGAACGAAAATCGGGCATCGTCGTCCTTCCCTCTTGCAGACGTACACTGATCCGTCGCAACAACACCTGCACTCACTCTCCCTCCTTGCTTCCAGTCGAAGAAGATCCAAGATCCGGACCTGCTATCCGCTGGCACCCTGGCGGTCTCTCCTTCGGCCCCCTCGTCCGCTCGGCGGATACTAGCTCCTTATCACTCCCTTCCTTGCCTTTCAACTTCCTTTCCTTTCTCTTTCGGCCTTGACTCCCTTTTGTCGTCGACCCGATTGTGCGGTTCCTGACGTCTATCCTGAATCCTTCAGGCCCTTGATCCATCGTCGTCCTCGTCCTCTCCTCCCGATCTCGCTCATGCCTCTTCATACAGCTAGTCTCGCTCTTGAGCCCACAGTTAGATCGACCAGCAACTAGATAGACTATCTCTTTACATAAACAAAAGCAAAACAGAACGAAAGAATCGAAACGATACCTCGCTAGACTCAGCCACGTCCGACGAACGGCATGTTGGTCGCCCTGGGTGGTCGGTCGTCGATCGCAATGTCAGCTCGCGCGCTTCTGCCGAGGATGGAAGGGGAGGGGTCGCTTCACGCACATGATCGTCATGTTTGCGACGTTGGTCGTCAAGCTCTGGCTCGCCATGAACACGACCGCTCGTGCGACATCGTCGACGGGCATCCCGGGTTCGACGAGGTCGTGGCCCGAGGCTTGCTTCTTGGCTCTGCCGACGCCGCCGAGGGAGGTGACGGCGTTGCCGATGTCGATCTGAGAGCAGGCGATGGAGAAGGCGCGGCCGTCGAGCTGGGTGCACTTGGTGAGGCCAAGGATGGCGTGCCTGGTGAAAATGGGGAAGGAGGAGGGGGAGGGGGTTTTGTTCAGAAGGGGAGAAAGGAAGAAGGAGGCGCTGCAATGAGGGCTCACTTGGACATGGTGTAAGGGGCACTGTCTGTGTAAGAAGAAGGGGATGGATCTTCAGTCGTGTGGCAGATGAGAGACAGAGTGTCAAAGTAGTGACGCACTCGGCCGAGGAGCGAAAGCCGAGATCGAGCCATTGTCTGTCGCGCACCCATCATCGTCAACAATCTTTCTAGACACTCTAGAAGTGACCGTGTGGGAACCCACTGATGATCCGGCCTCCCTGTGGCGTCTGCGCCTTCATCTGCTTGACGGCAAACTGCGTCGTCAAAAAGCACGCCCGGACGTTGGTCGCCATCATGCTGTCAAAGAGCGAGATGGGCGTGTCCTCGATGAAGGGATCCGGGGCGGCCATGCCGGCGTTCTGAGGGGGAGCAGCAGAGCGATGGTCATCAGAGAACGTAAGATATGGATGTCTGGCAGCGACTCACATTGAAGAGCAGGTCGACGCGGCCTTTCGAAGCGTCCAGCTCGTCAGCGACCCACTATCTCAACACTTTCTCTCTTTCTCTCCTGTCGGTCGGCACCCACCAAACTTGGCGACGACCTGCTCGAAGAGCCCAGAGACGCCGTCCTCCTTGGAAATGTCACCGACGACGGCGATAAGCTCGTCCTCGCGGTCACTGGAGCCGGCGGCTTCGAGCGCGAGCCGCTTGGTCTCGTCGAGTTCGGCCTGGCGCCGGCCGGAGAGGGCGACGGCGAAGCCAGCCTGGAAAAGAGCAATTGAGGAGGCGCGGCCGATGCCTGTAGGGGGAGAGGGGGGAGGCAGAGGGAAGCAGAACGGAAAGGGTGGGAGTGAGCCAGCGGGAAGGAGGAGCGAGAGGGAGAGAGATAGCGGACGTACCGGAGGAGGCACCCGTGACGATGGCGATGGGGGACATGGCTGTGAGGGGAAGACGGGACTGGATTCGCAGACAGGTGGTGGTGGTTGACTGCAAAACAGACAGCGACAGCCCAGAGGCCGAAGTCCCAGTCGAGAGGGCGAGGGGACAGCGGAACGGAGGTACGGGCCGACTGAAACTACGCGGTTCTTCGTTCCCCCGCTCGGCGACCGCCGAGCGAGAATCCCGCTGCCGCTCGGCTCTGTTGATCCTCGTCGACTCAGGCCGGAAAACCAGAAGACAGAATATAGATAAGGCTGTGATCTGCGCGGTTCGAAAGATACTTCTTGTACTGTGGTTCTCTACGGGTCTCGCAATAGCCCTGTTCTCATCCCCGCCCCAGCGTCACAGCCATGTCGGTTCCGAGCGGGGCGCCGGTGGGCTAAGAGGGGAGGTTCGCAGGCCGTCGACGTCAAAGCCGGCGGTTCGTCAGCGGGCAAAGGTCGCCCTCGACCACCTTCATCTTCCCTCTTCCCGAAACCCTTTCTCCCGTCTGCCATCATGTCTTTCGTGAGTCGGTTGCCCCAGGGCATGGCCAGTTCTGCTGCTCACATTCCTGCTGTCCTCGTCGCGTCGTTGCGTGCCGGCTACCGCGGCTACGTCAGAACGCTGCCGAGATCGACCAGCAAGAGTCCACCCTCATCCTTCCTACGTTCACCTCGCAAACCGCCTACGCCCTCGGCACCTCCATCCGTTCTCTCATTCAAAAGACCCACCCGGGCTCCCCCGCCGTCATCGCCATTTTCGCTGGCTCGACGTCCCAGCTGTACTTCTTCGCGACGGCCGCGGAGGGCACCCAGCCGGACAACATGGAGTGGGTCGAGAGGAAGCGGAGGAGTGTTGTGCGCTGGATGAAGTCGACGGCTGCGCTGCGATGCAAGTTTGGGTCGAACGGCCCTCCGGCGCAGTACGGAACTCCTGAGGAGGTGAGCTGAGCTGAGCTTGAGCTGAGCTGCTGTCGCGCCTGCCCCTCTTGCGCTACGCTCCCGCCCTCGCTGACGATGCGAACGCTGGTCGGTGATCCAGCTCTACGCCTCCCACGGAGGAGGCTTCCCTCTTCGGATCAAGGGGCTCGAGACGCTCGCGGGCGTCGCCGTCGTCTCGGGGCTCGCTCAGGAGGATGACCACAAGATGATTGTCGAGTCGCTCAAGGCCTTCCTTAAGGAGGAGCAGAAGTAAAGGGCGACGATGAAGAAATGATTAAAATATTCAAAAGCTTGACTCAGCTATTGCTGTTGGCACCTGTCCGTTGCCATCGCGCAAGTGCTACCCCGGTTATCGCAGTTCGGTGTATCTAGGGGCAAAGACGAAGCAAGGGAAGGGAGGTTGGGGGGGGTTGGGGAAGGCGACTCCTCGCGTCCAACTCCAGTGCAGCCGTCGACATCCTCGTACATGAAAAAGCTGTTGTTCTCCTATCCTTGCCTGTTAGCAGCACGCGTGCGAGCGCCGGTCGCGGACGGCCTGAGCCACTGTGTCCCTCTCTATCTCTCTCGGATGCAAGCGAGCGAGAAATCCAAGAGCCAAAACCTCCCATGTCTATATAGGGTCAACCCACCACCACCACCACCGCCACCACCACCATCACTGCATTCAAGCAAAGGGAGTGGGGGGGAAGGGGAAGGGGGGTCTTTTTGAGTGAAACACCAACCGCTCGTCCACACCACCCATCCACCATCGTCACCGCCGCGCCAGGCGACGACCAACGCCGACTGGACCACCGCCCCTTACGACTGGAGGAGGTTGATCCGAGCGGCGAGCTCGACCTGACTCCGGACGAGGGACGAGAGGTACGAGACCATAAGGGTGTCCTGGAGAAGAGCCACGTGTGTCAGCCAAAGACGACCCCAGCAAGACAGAAGAACCACCCCACACGCGTGCACTCACCTGGAGCTGCGAGTTGACACCCTTCTCCCAGTCCTCCCCACCTCCAACACGGCCCACGACATCCATGAGGGCCCGGCCGACCTCCGGGTCGCCCTCGCGCTCGCCCTTGACGACGGCGTCGACGTACTCCCTGACGCGGGCGAGGTCGGCGCGCGTGTTCGCGAGGGCGCGCTCGAGGGTCGCGATGGAGGAAGAGGAGGAGGGAGCGGCGGCGTCGGATGAGGAGGAAGAGGAAGCGGTGGAGGAAAGCGAGGGGACGATCGCGTGAAGGGGCGTCGCGGGCGAGATGGTGAGCGGGAGGGGAAGGAACGTGCAGAACTCGTTCGGGGTGATGCCGATCGGGGAGGAAACCCAGCCCTTGACTCCGAGACCGTCGGCGTTGCCCTTGGCGGTGGTGTCGACCGTCAGGTGCACCGCGGGGAGAGGAGCGGTCTCGACGGAGAAGAAGTTCTGAATGAGGGCCGAGAAGACGTCGGGCGTCGGCGAGGTCGCGTACCTGGTGACGAGCGGGTTGGAGGTGCAAGGAGCCAAAAGTCAGCAAGACGTCTGAGGCTGAAAAGGTGGGTAGGAACGATAGTCGAAAACAAGGAGCGACAACCAGAGAACAAAGCGAGAGAGAAGCGAGACGCGAGGCCTGCCTGATTCGCGTGTCTCCCCCCTCTCGACTGGCCTGACCACCCGCGCCCACCGTCTCGTCTGTGGACGTCTCGCCAGGACAAGGGAAGTCTGCTCCTGCCCTCCCAGCTCGGAACAGCGCAGCGTCGCATTGTCGACGACGCGAAACGGTTGAGAGTGGCCCCTTGAAGCGCGCCTTTCAAAAAGCGGTTCGACTCGATGCGCCGACTGACGCGCTCGGTGCTCGCGCCGGGGAACAGGCAGGGATGCTCCCGACCCCAGCCAGAGGTAGTTCAAAGTCCTCTCTGTCGCTTGAGCCGATGGGAACGTTCGCCACGCCACGCGTCCAGCCGCTAGAGAGCAAGAGGGAACCCGAGAAAGGACAGAGCCGCGACTGACCATCCGACGAGGCCCTCCTTGTCGCCCGAGACCTTCCTGTAGGCCTCACGCATCTCCCTGAACTCGCGCTCGGCGAGGAAGTTCTTGGCCTCGTCGTGGACGACGGGGAAGGCGTTGGTGACGACGACCTCGCCGGCATCGGTGCGCCGGCCGAGGAGGGCGCCAATGACGCGCGGCTGGGAGGGCGAGGGCCGGCGGGTGTGGTGGTTGAGGACGGCAAGGAGGGGGAGCGGCTGGAGCGTGAGCTGCGTCGGGGTGCGGCTGCCGGCAGAGTGGAATACATGCGGGGTGATGCGGCGATAGAGCGGGCGGGACGCGAGCGAGAGACCCAGGACGCGAAGAAGGGAACAGGGAAGACCAGGGGAGGAAGTCAGCTTCGACGACGAGAGCCCTATATGCCGGATGCCGCGGGGACGGACGTGGTTCCGGCAGTGGGAAGGGAGACGTGAATGGACGACATGGCGGCGGGAGCAGGGTGACGGGCAGAGAGAAGCTGGTGGTCGTTGGCCTTGCGCCCTGCTCGCCCTCGCTGGCGCCCGCCGGCTTGCACTCATTTTTCGCGCGCGTGCCAGCCACGGGCGCACGACCCAAACGGCGCGGGACGGCGACACGGCGGACGCGAGACAGCCCAGCCGGCTTCTCTGCATCGACGTCGACGACGTCAACCACCACCCAGCACCCGTCACCGACCCACCCGACCTCGCCGTCGCCGCCCTCCACCCCTCCGTCCCACCCCGATGGCGCCCATCGCTGCCCTCGCCCGGCCGGCCCTCGCCCGCGGGCTCGCCGCCGCCGCTCGTCGCCCCGCGGTCCTCGCCACCGCTGCTCGTCGGCTTCCGTTCCGTGCTCTCTCCCTCAGTCCGCGCCTGTTCGACGCCGCCGCTCCGCCGCCCAAGGGGACGCCCGACGGAGGGGCCCAGGCTGGTCAGAGGCCCGTCGCCGGCGCTCCCGGGTCGGCGTCGGACGTCGAGACGTCGCTCCCCCCGCTTTTCAACGACGCCGTCGCCCCTGGCAAGCCCCCCGCCGCCGATCCCACGCTTCCTCCGCCCTCTGCGTCGGCTGCTGGTGGTGCTGGTGGTGCCCATGTGCCCGCCGAGCCGTTTGTCCCGCTCCCGTCGTTCGACATCGACACCGAGACCGAGACGGCGCGCAAGAAACAGGCCGAGCAGGGCCCGCAGGGCGGCAGGCCTTTCGTTCCGAACATGTTCGATTACCTCTCGGGCAAGTCGGGCCTCATCCTCACCGTCGCAGGTGCCGCCTACATCGGGTGGTACCTCTTCGGCGAGGACGCTAGCCAGGAGGAGCTCGCGAGCTACGGCGTCAAGGTGCGTCATCCGAGCCGTTCTCTTCTTCTCTCTCGACTTTCTCATCCGGTGGTGCCAGTCCACTTTTCCACATCTTGACACTCACGCTCTTCCCTTTCGTTTGCTCATCCCGCTAGCCTGAGGACCCTACCCCCTCCGCCTGGGCCATCGCCAAGGCTCGGCTCCACATGAACACCGATGTCCGTGTCCTCCGACGTCCTTCTCCCGCCCGTCTGTCTCTGACGTCTTCCTCGCGCCCGATTGACCAGCTCGCCAACAAGTTCATTACCGAGCCTGCATTCGAGAACGTCCTCCCGCCCAAGATCCCCCCCGAGCGACCCTTCACGCTCCTCGTTGATCTCGAGGGCATCCTCACCTGCTCCAAGTGGGACGCCGAGCACGGCTGGCGGACAGCCAAGCGACCGGGAGCCGACTATTTCCTAGCGTGAGTGGCACCCTGTTGTCTGGCGAGGGCTCAGCTGACGACGGCTCTGTCCTTGCTCCAGCTATCTCTCGCAGTTCTACGAGATCGTTCTCTTCACGACCATGGCCTCGATGGTCCGTTCTCCAGCGCTTCCTCCGCACATATATGCACCTGTTCGCTGACACTCGCACGCGCATTCAACCCACCTTCAGAATGCCGCCCCCGTCGCTGAGAAGCTCGACCCCTGGGCCGTCTACATGCCGTACCGCCTCTTCCGCGACTCCACTCGATTTGAGTACCGGAACGAGAAGTTCGGCTCCAACATCGTCATCAAGGATCTGGCGAACCTCAACCGGCCGCTCGAGACGGTCATCATGCTCGACACGGAGAAGTCCCATGCCGCCCGTCAGCCGGACAACGCGCTCATCTTGCCCAAGTGGACGGGAGACCCGGAGGACAAGGGGCTCATTGAACTGATTCCATTCCTCGAGTGTGCGTAGGCAACATCTTCGTTTCCTACCTGATCGCGACTGACTCTCTCTCTCTCTCCCCTTCCCATCCCTCTCCCTCCCAGCCATCGGTATCTATGCCCCCAAGGACGTTCGTCCGATCCTCAAGGCCTACGAGGACAAGGATGTGGGCCAGGAGTACGCCAGGATCGAGGCTCAGCGCCGAGAGATCGAGTACCGGAACTGGGCGGCGACGCCCCAGGGTCAGCGGACTCTCGCAGCCTACGATCAGAACCAGAACGCCTCTCCGACTGCGTCGTCGCTGCCGTCGTCGGGCTGGTCCCTCTCCTCCCTCTTCTCCCACTCCCCTTCCACTCCCACCGCCATCTCCTCCTCCGCCCCCTCGGGTCGTCCCGGCCCCCCTCCGTCGTACGTTGACCAGCGCCGCGCTCAAGCCCAAGAGCTCTACCGCCTCGAGCAAAAGTACTTCGACGACCACCGAGCAGAGATCGAGCGGCAGATCGCCGAGGACCGTGAGAGGCAGATGAAGGAGTTTGAGCAGTCGCCGTTGGGTCAGGTGTTCGGGGCTCCCGCAGCGGTCGGTGGGTTCGTGAAGAGCTTGAACCCGTTCGCGAAGAAGGAGGACGCTGAGGGCGGCGTGGTCGATGAGGACAAGAAGAATCTGGAGACGGAGCTGAAGTCGCAGAGTGGGCAGGTCGTTGGGGGCAAGTAAGGGTGGAAAGTTATATTGCATGATGCAGGTGGGAATGCTACACCCCCCTCCTCCCTCCTCCCCCTCTCCCTCTTCCCGTTCGCTCTCAGCGCGGAACCAGACAGTGAAAGCGGGCCATCGATGTGCAAGGGCAAATATTTTTTCTCACTTCCGGCGCTTGGCGACCCTCCCGTCTCCGTCAAACCCATATCCAAAGGTGTGCACACAGCGTCACCTGGTGAGCAAAGCGCAAATCTCCCGAAACGAAAGGGAGCGTTGTAGTCTTCGCGAGCGCCAGCATTCTCAGAAAGAAGGACGGGCGCTCCACGGCGGCGAGGTGAGACACGGTCTGCCTACGAAAATCAAAATGTGGTATGGTAGCCGAGATCAAGAGAGGAGTAGAGGAAGAGAGAACAGATGAACGAGGGCGACGGCAGGTTGGGTCTGCCGGCCGCCATCTGGCAACCCGACTCCCGCACTCCTGCAGCCCTTTCTACCGACTGGTCCAGGTGGCAAACAAAGGCGAGCTGAGTGAAGGAGGTCCAATTAAGGCTCGACGAGAAATCTGGAGCAACGCTCAGGGCGGTACTGACTCAGTCGCTAAAAGAACTCATCCTTGACAAGTAGATGCCTCGTGAGTGTCTCTTGTTCACGGGGACGTAGCGGTAAGCGTCGTGTTCTCGCCTCCCTCAGTGGAAGGCTGCTCACCTGCCAGGTGCCATAACCATCTCCCTCTGTGCCTTCGCTCGGTTTTTTCATCCCAAGGTTGGCATATAGATCAAGAGGGGTCGATGAGCTGAAAATCCTGTGCATGATAAAGATAGATCAGACTGCAGGAGCAACGGAGGCGGGTCAGCCATGGGCCAAATCTCGCTTCTCCTCGATCCTTTCATGCTTCATCTCCCCCATCATAAGATTCAAATATACCATTTATTAGTTAACCTATCACGGAAGCCATGATCACTCCATTGAGCCATCAGAGAGGCCAAGCTTTCCCACCCCCTTGGTGAGCACCGTGATGTCCTTCGTAGTCGGCAGCTCCTCGCCATCCACCTCCTTCTCTTTCTCCGGCGCCTTCTTCAGCATCCCGCCCAAGGGGTCCTTGGTAAACCGCGCATCGAGCGACCTGGGGAGCGCCCCAAGCTTCGAGCATCGGTTGAGTCGCTCATGTGTGATCTCGAAGGACGAGGGAAGGCGGGCATCCCAGGTGTAGGAAGGGGAGGCAAGCTGGAGGGCGAGGGAGTGGGTGCAAGAGAGGATGCGGGACATTCCTATAGTGGTAGGGTGTGGGTGTCAGGTCAGAAGACAAGAAAAAAGAAACAGGAAAAGAAGAAGGGCGGACTGACCGTGGCCTGAAACAAAGGAGTCAATTAGGCGAGATCTTCGATGAGACAGACGGCTAAATTCCCAAATAAAACACAGCTGACAGCCACGCACCATGGAAGGCCGCCGCAACCCAAAGTCCAGGCCGTTCGGGGACGGGACCGATCAGCGGAAGGAGGTCCTTTGAGTAGCCCATGATGCCTAGACAGAGAGAGTGTGTGTGATTCAGATAAGGTGAGCGTGCGGCTAACTGGAGCGTCTGACTCACCGGTCCAGATCTTGACCAGTCCCTCCTCGCCCTCCTTCTCATCACCCCACGCAAAGGCCTTCTTGCTAAAGCCAGCGAGGTCTGTAGGAGGTGATTATATCAGTCGAATGCACAGATACCGATACACAGAAAGGTGGATACACGCACATTCCTTGACGCCTGGGAGGACGACTGAGTCGTCGACCTGGTGCATGAAGTCCTCCGGCTTGCCGAGCCCAAGCGAAACGCTCACACCCCACCCGATGCCCATGACAAAACCCTCAGGACCGGGTCTAGGTGGGGAGTTTGAAGCTGGAGAGACAAGGTAAGGGCCGGACCAGCCGTAGGTCATCTCGAGGGGCTTGAAGGTGGAAGGTGGGACGATGTGCGAGGCGTGGCCTCGGAGGGGGGTAATGCTGGATGGCAAGGAATTAGTGATGTTCTTTTTCGCAATGAGGGATAGGGCTAGGCTGAGGATACGCACTGCTTCTTGATGAGAGAACCCTCAGGGAAGAGATGACCGGTGTGGGCGTTTGAGCAGAGGATGACCTGCCGAGCGAGGATCGTTCCGCGGGCCGACTCGACGAGCCAGAGATCAGCTTCGTCCGGGCCTGTTCCCTCCTTGACGGAGCTGACGGGTGCCCATGAGTAGAAGCTGCAGTCGGACGTCTGCCGAGAGGAACGTTTCAAGTCAGTCGAGTCGTCGTCACCAAAAGTGCGCGCCTCGCCGTACCGTGGACTCGATGGCGGACCGAAGCAACTTGGTGGCGAGCTTGTGAGGGTTGACGGAGCCAGCGGGTTTGAGCTGTGATGCAGGCAAAGGTAAACAAACTACGTCCGAGCGTTCATCATAGAAGGCCCGGTTCTCACGTAGGCACCGACAGCAGCAGGGCAGCGCGTGATCTGTCGTGAGTGAAGATACATCGGTCAGCTGGGAGAGAAATGAAGATAGGTGATAGGAATCGTCTCAGAACGTACTTTGCGCGCCTCCTCAGGGTCGTCGATGTACTCGGTTTTCTCCTCCGTTGATTGACCGAGTCGCTTGCGAGCGGCAATCCACATGTCACGAGCCTTTTTGACGCCAGCCTTCTCGGCCTCAGAGCCATAGACTATGTGAAACCAGGTCAGCATATGCGCGTGCGCCTCCCTCATCACGACACCCACCATGCACGATCTTTCCTGTCCAGAGACCGACGTCGGCTTCCCAACCTTCTCTCTCGATGATCTCTCGGACGAACCGAAAGTTCTCGTGCTCGTCGTCGATGATCTTGCACGCTTCGGCCTCGGAGACGCCCGCTCCACCGTCCGCTAGCGGCGTGATGAGCGCCGGGTACGAGTGCGAGCTGGCAGGGGCGAGGTGGCCACCATTCCTGCCGGCTGGTGGGGGTAAAGAGAGGGCGAGCAGCGTACCGAAACAATGCCCGAAGGGAAAAGGCGGAGACGACCGAGGACGAGGAGTTAAGCGTGACGGTTAGTGGCGAGCACTGGCGAAGGGCGATAGCTGAGCGAGGGTGGGGAGAGGCGACAACGCACTGGCTCCAGAGGCGACGTCCTTGGCCTCGAGTACGACGATCTTCTTGCCCTCGCCAACAGCACCAGCCCGAGTAAGCTGATAGGCGAGTGAAGAGCCTGTATGGGGTCAGCGTATCAGCCCACGTGTGCCATGCCGGCGGTCACCGGATCAGGTGAGGACAACACGACAGCCGTGACCTCCCAGCTGTGAGCGGGCGCACATACCTGTCATGCCTGCGCCAACGATGCAGTAGTCGACTGGATCGGTCGGCATGTCAGCCTTGTCATTGTAGTTCCAGAGGCTGGTGGGGCCTCGATTCTGAACGGCAGATAGAGACAACAGCAACATGGTCAGGACAGCACAAGGCGACGAGGAGGGCCAGCGGACAGGTGGAGCGAGTGGTGTTGACGCACCGAGTCCTGCCAATACGAGACTGACGAAGTAAAGGGCTGGGGGAAGGTGGACATGGTGATGCCTCTTGTGGTTGATTATCGTTAGAGGTCAAGAAGGAAAGGGTGCGAAGTCTCAAGACCGTTTGTCGGTCACAGGGAGCTTCGGCGGTCTCCGAGAGTGTGCGATAGTCCGCTCGTCGGACTTGCGATCTTGCTTGTCCGAGCAGTCACGATGGGTACCTTTCGCTTCCTCGCCTGTAAACGGTCTGCTTTCCTCTCCCTCCAGACGTTTCTAAATAAAGAATGAGTCGAATAGAGTAATTCAGTGTGCTCTTTCTCTATCAGCCTCGAGCTACAGAAGAGATATCACAGCTGTGCCGGCTATTGCGCTTTTCATAATAGACACGCAGATGGCAGGAGGTACGTGCATGGAGAAATTCGAAGCCAGATTTAGAAAAGTCACTTGACAAGTCATCAGATAGAGGAGACAATGTTCATTTCCGTTTATCAATGGAGCTCGGTTTGGAGATAGGCAAAGGTCTGAAAGGAGCGCCGCGGCAACCAAGGTCAACGAGCTGAGGGATCGAGGTTCTATGTGGCAAACTCACAGCTGGTTGAAGGATGGGCAAGCCATTTCCGGTCGTGTAAATGGCAAAGTGTGCACCGACAAAGTTCTGCGCCCTAGACATCAAAGGAAGTCAGTCGCTGCAGCAGCGGTGCGAGTTGAGACATTGCCCGCCGACCCACCCCTTCACAAAGCTCTGAAGCCACTTGCTCTCGACGCTCGCGATGTATTTCGTCTGGTCGCCACCAAAGCTGTATCCGAGCTCGTACTTGTCCTCGGACGCCCGAATCGAGAGCGTCACGGGCGCGCCGATCTCAATGTTCTCTGGCCAAGGGACTGTCATCGTACTGGGCTGAGCGAGCTCGCCGCTTCGAGCCGTGGCAAAGATGACTGTCTTGTTCGTTGACGGGTCGATGGTTACGCCGATCTCGTTATGATACCAAGTCGAGAGGAAGATCGAGAGACCGGCCTCATGATAGCGAGTCGTTGGCGCAAAGCTGACAGAGGTTGAGGTGATCACACGAATGTCTAGTATTGAAGCCGGAATCAGCGGACGTGAGTATGAGAGAAGATGGTTAATCGCTCACCCTCTTGCTTGCGAAAGAAGGCTGCCGGCGTCTCACGCTGTGATAGGGTAAACGTGTTGCCGCGAAGAGTGAGGCCGCCGCCCTTGGGGAACGAGTGGAAAGCCTTGTATCTAAGGAGAGAGAGGGGCTCAGCTCAGTCCCATGAGTTCCATGGAGTGATGAAAACGTACGGTGTGCGTGGTGTATACCACTTCTTGTCCTTGAACTTGCCTCCGCTGAAGTCCTCACGCCAGGTCTTCGGCCTGGGGAGGTCATAGAGACCAGGTATATGGCTCGTAATAAACGATCCGTTGTTGACTACCGGCCAGCTGGGAGAAGGGTGAATCAGCGAGAGGCGATAGAAACCTTGATGAGCTGAAAGTGATGCAGCGCACCCATCAACCCAGGTCATCGGTGCCATGAATGTCTCTCGGCCGAGCTGGGGCTTCCCTTGCTCGGAAGACGGGGCCTGGGGACCTATGCAAACACCAATGACAAATCAGACCCCAGCTGCAATTGAACAATCGCAAACCACAGACTCACGAGTGCCTAGGAAAACCGCCCACCAGTCCCCCCCTGGCGTCTCGACCCAGTCCATGTGACCGGTCGCTAGGATTGGTTGAGAGTAGTCGCGACCGTTGAAGACAAGCGGGCCGTTGGGATTCGCCTCCCATGGACCATACGGCGACGGCCCTCGGTGGGAGATGGCACGGTGTTGGACCTCTGTCCCTGCCTCGGCGGTGAGCAGGTGGTACGTGCCGTTAATCTGTGTGGCAGGGCGAATACCTCGTCAAACAAGACCTCTCGTGAAGTATATAAGTGCTCATGCGCACCTTGTAGAGATGAGAACCCTCGGCCAGGCGAGGGGTGTCGAGTGGAAGCTCGCTCTGGTAACTGAAACGGGTCTCGTTGACGTTGTCGCCGGTCTTGATGTCGATCTCGGTGGTCCAGATCGAGAAGTAGCCTGAAATTTGGCTCGCATTATTCGAAGGGCTGCATAATGTTCGGGTAACGGACGACTAACCAGAGTTTGGGTGTCCGAAGTCGTTCGCACCGTTTGTCGAAGAGAAATACACCTTGCCATCGTCGTCCCAGAAGAGATCCGGGTCGAAGCCAGCCTGATCTACATAGATGGGGTCGCTAAGGGTGCTTAATTATCAGCACTGAATTTGCACGGTCTCGAGACGGCAACAACTCACCTCCACTTGGTCTCGTCAAAGGGATCCGTCGTGTGAACGTAGCAGCTCCTCGGCGTTTGCGACGAGTTGTCTGGAGGAGAGATGGTGTCGAAGAAGGTCGAAATGACATAGTAGGTGCCCTGAAGTCGACGAGGTCAGCCAGGATATCAGAAAGGAGAGGTATGTGGCATAAGCTGACATGATGGTATCTAGGAGAGGCCAGGGCTGGTCAGCACACAGAGCGCCTGAGAGAATGTTGCCGATGCTAGACGCACCTTAGTGTCGGCGCAAATAGGCCGCCCGAGTTGGCCGTGCCTCGCATGTTGAGCTGGCTAGGACGGTTGAAGGCATGGCCGACGATCTTCCAGTCGATCCTATGCGTCGTGGCCAGCGAGTGCGTTCAGCTGACAAAGCTTGTAAATGCACATTAGAGACTTACAGGTCCTTTGAATGATGAATAGGGATACCAGGAAAGTACTCGACTGGACGAGATGCGAGTCAGAGAGCATACGGCTAGAGCGGGCTCATCTTCGCGTTAATTGAAGTGACGAACAAGTAGACGTCGCGAGGAAATAGTCGTCTCCGACACGTAGGATCGACGGGTCAGGCGCAAAGCCAGGTATGATAGGGTTCAGAAACGCCGAACACGACTCCGAGAGCAGGAGTAAGAGGGGAAGCGTGAGAAGAGACAGCATGATACGAGCTGGTAGCTGTCGGTTGTCATACTCTGGTCATTCATCATCTTTTCAAGGACAGATATTCCCTAGCTCGTCCCGTGAGTCGATCTCACCATGCAAAACGTCACGCGAGGTAGTATATATTGCAGAGATTGTGACCGAGAATTTGCCGTCGAGAAGAGAGCTAACGGCTGTCGACGGTGAACTCTCGTTGCTCGAGCTCTGCGTGCAGCACGCGGTTCAACATCGGGGACGGCAAACATCTCGTTAGCCTCCTCATTCTAGAAGTTGGTCGATGCTGCCAGCTTCTACCTGTTGGGACCTTTGAGTTACTTGAACAATGACTAGGCGTGGGGGAATAACGTCGTGCGTCGATCAATTTGAGCGATGTGAGGGGATCGAGAAACAACCCGCGGTAGCGGATCCTCGGAATGGCAAAACGCCGAACATTGACTAGCTACGCCGAAACACTTCCGTTTCGGCTCAGAAGATATTGAGCTCACTTCTGCCTTGTTCTGCGAGCTTGGCATTGTCTCTCGTGTCCTAGAGCCCAAGGAGACAGGGTGCCTCTTGAGGTTCTCTAAGTTCAGATTGGAGGCATGCACAACAAGGGAGGGAGGGGAGTGATGATCAAAGATAAGCATATTAAAGCAAGTGAAAGTCCCCAACTCGACTATCTGGTCTTCCTCGATCGACTCTCGAACCCCTTCCTGCCGGAAACGCATATCGTCGCCTCCTCACGCTGCTTACCTTCCACGCCATCACTTGTGCTCAATCCTCCTTTCGCACACCCGCAGTCTCCCTTCTCGCGACGCTGCCCAGTACTTCCGGATGCTCCCCCTTGGGATATCCCGCGTGATTTAGCCTTAGACGAAAGGCCAGGCCGGCGGGCCAGCCTCATTTCAATTTATGCAAGCCGTCGGAAGGTACGTATTATTCGACGCTTCCAAGCCTGTCTGAACATTATACACTCGTAGAATGGCCGAAGAACACATCATGACAGACATTGTACAATGATTTTAATTGAGGACGAGGGCGGTATGCGGTTCTGACCGCAGAAGGCGCAAGCATCGAAGGGAGCTCGTTGCGGTGGTGTAGAAGAAGATGTGATGACGCATGTCAGAAGGTTTGATTGAGGGGTACTGACACTTGTCCAAGAGGAAGGTGGTGTTGTTGTTGGCTGAAATGGGTTCTGAGGAGGGTAGCACGAAGATGGAAGTGGGAGAGGTAGCGGGGGTGACTGACGACGTCGAAGCAAGAGCATATCGAGTCTCAGCGAAGCAATTTGGAGTCAATACCGACGCACCGGAGTGCACGGCCTCGAGAGTGCGCTAGTGTGGTGGGTAAGTGACTGCCCAGATATTCTGCTGACAAGAAAGTTTACTTGCTGGAAAGTGCGCAATGCTTGCTCGTTGCGACTCAAACGGCGGGGTATGCGTTCAGAAGCTGACGTCCCAAAGGCGAGAATGTGTCAAGGGAATGGTTGGCTTCGAGCATGAGCGCCTTTGAGAGATGTAGGCGCAGCTGGGTCTCACGTTACGGCGAGTCTCCAAGTGCCATAGAGATCAGTCATGGCTGGAACGGACGTCTTCAGCGACGACGCTTGCATGGCCTCTCGAGATCACGTTGACTGATCTGGGCCGCATAGCACAGCGTGCTTGGACAGCGGGTGAGTAAGAAGAACGCGCGCAGCCACCGTTACCGGTGTCGAAGGGAGAGCACTGCGGAAAGAAATTCGATTGTATCTTCAGTAAACATCCTGCCGCAGAAGCCCAGGCCATCTGTCATAGGCTCTGTTCCTGGCACGGAGTCGTTATCTTTGGCGTACCTGGTCGCGATGAGAGAGAAGCCGGAATCAGCTGAAGTTGCGTGGTGCCCAACTTCCGACGAGAGAACTGAGCGCAAAATTGGGTCCAAAGTCGATGTGATGGTGATGGACTGGAGACCCTGAGGCTGTCTCGGCGTCAACCGAAGGGGGACGGAAGTGCACCTGGATCCGGCCCTTGCGAACCACCCGCGACGCGTGAGCGGTCTGGCGGCACTCACTGGTAAACAGGCGCGCTCACGCGCTCGGGTTCGCCTAACAACGATTCCGGCCCTCACCCTCTCGCATCTTGATGTCCCGCACGCCAGCCTCGAGCAACAGCCGGACCCCGCCCGGCGGCCCTCCGAGGACACCTACTCGCGCGCCCCGTACTCCTGTCTCGAGCGCCGCCAGAACGCCCACCCGGACGCCTGCTGCGAACGGCCGGTTGTCTGTCAAGGACCAGATCGCCGCTCTCCGGGCGGCCCAGAAGAACCAGACGCCCATCGCGAGCCCGACAGGGGCAGACGTCCGCAAACTCATCCATGCCGCTGCCGACTCGGGTGAGTTGAGCGAGCGGGAGCGATGGACCTCTCGCGCGCGACTTTAACCTCATGTTGACTGACCTGTCTGACCTGTCGCGTCGCGTGGCCAGGACGCCTTGTCCTGCCCACGACAATCCAGCCACCCCTTCGCCATTTGCCGATCTCTCTCTTCACGCTCCTGTTGGGCATTCCTCCGAATGAGCTCACCCGCAAGCCCGCGAAGCCTACGACGTTGTTCCCTGGACCCTCATCGACGGGTGCTGACGGCCAGCTCGCCCGCGGACTTGGGGGACTCTCTCTTGACAAAGACACGGACAATCCCTTTGGCAACAATACCCCGAGGCTGGTAGAGGATGATGTTGAATACACTGGTGGTTTTCTGGCTTCCGCAGACTTGGAGGTGCGCCCTTCCATTCGCTTGCTTCTCCGGCCATCTGTGTTTTTCTCGGCCTAATACCTTTATCCGCTCTCAATTTGCAGGTGCTCAAGGTCAATAGACTCTGATGCTTCTCAATGCTCCCGATATGTTCTAATCTCATGTTCTCTATCAGGCCGGAAACCAGGCGCTCGAGTCCCTCGACCTCGAGCTTGCCCTGTTCGGCGCACTCAAATCGATCGATGTATGTGCTTCTTCGATAGTCTCAGCATTGCTCGGCCGCTTAACATTCACAAATTTCTTGCAGTTCCGCCACAACGCTCTCACTACCATCCCTGCGACCTTCCCCAACCTCCGGTGCCTGACGGTGCTCAACCTCAGCCACAATCAACTCGCCTCGTTCCCGCCACCGCTCACGCTCCTTCCAGCGCTCCTTGACCTTGACCTGAGCTTCAACCTCATTGAGGAGCTTTCTTTTGAGATGCCCGAGCAAGGTACGGCCATCATCCCCGCAAGCCCGCCGTCGTCCTTCTCCCCCCAAGCCCCGGCACCCATTCTCGAACGACCGCTCCCTAAGCTCAAGACGCTCAATCTTGACGGGAACAAGCTCAGCATCAAGGGACTCCCACAGGAATGGCCCCCGGCCATCATCACACTTCACCTCGCAGAAAACCCATTGCTCTCCTCTAGTCGCTTGGACGAGCTCCCTCTCTCGCCATTTGTCTCCATCAACAGCCTTCGCAGGCTCTACCTTGGATCCACGGGTATTCGAACCATCTCGCAAGTCGGTCGCTCTGCTCTCGGTCCTAGGCTTGAGCTTCTCTCGCTCGTCGCGAACCAGTGGCTTGAGCAGCCATCGCTCGCAGATGGATGGGGTGATGCGAAGGAGGTCGTCTTTGCTCCGGGTGAGACGGGCGAGGAGGACCCTTCGGTGCTTAAGATCATCCTCGACCCGCACCAGGTCCCGAAGAAGTCTGCTCCGCCAAGGCGGCACATCCTCGATCCGTCCGTTGGATCGGCGCCGTCATCGCCCGCCGTTGACCCTTTTGCCCCGAAGGCGTTGACATCACGCAGGGCTACTGCTCAACATCAGGCTCCGAAGAAGCCCAATATGTTCGACGACTGGGAGGTACCCTCGAGCTCTTCTGCGTCGGCGGCTTCTTCTCAGCGAGCGGCGGCAGGCCCTCGTGAGGAGAATTCGACGACGGTGGCCAGGAACGACAGCGGCAGCTCCCCCTCCAGCAGTTTGTCAAGTGATAGCCCCGGCCTGTTCGACGCATATCACCGATCTGGCTCCTTCGCGCTCAACCTCCCGAAGGTTCCTCCTCCAGCCTTCTCCACGGGCACCGTCTCCCTCCCCGACCTCGCCTCTCAGCCCTGGTCCACCACACTCACCGCTCTCTCCCTCTCTGGCCCCTCCCTCAAGACCCTCATCCTCCCTTCTTCTGACGATCACTGCGTCTTCCCCGCCGTCACTCACCTGGCAATCACCGCAACCCCTGCGTCCCTCTCCCCGCTTGTCCCCCTTCTCCCAATCCTCTTCCCCCAACTTGAGCGACTCAACCTCTCCGAGTCCCGCCTTGGGGATGCCCTGCTCTCCTCCATCTTCCCTGACAGTGCGCTCGAGACCCTCCTTCTCCGCGAGAACGGTGGAAGGCTTAAAACCCTCATGCTTCGTGAGAGCGGCGTCAAGAGTCTTGCGGGGCTTGAGGCCATCGCGAGGAGGATCCAGGAGGAGGGGGAGGAAGGGGCGGTGAGGAGGAGGTGGCAGTTGGAGGAGTTGGATCTGAGCGATTGTCTTGTTGAGAAGGTGCATTTGTCGTTCTTTCCCACGACGGCATACAGAGACAACCGCTGACGCTTCACCACTCAGCTTGACCCCATCCTGAGCGTTCTCCCACTCAAGCTCCTCTCTGTCGACCGGTCGGTTTCCTTTTCTCTCCCCCTCCCTCCTCACTTCTTCTTGTTCCTCCCCTTACTGATCCCCACACGGAAACAGCAATCTCTTCCGCACCCCGCGCGCCGCGGTTTGGGAGAAGGAAGGCGGTGGCCAGAGGGGGACGCAGGCCCTGTTGACGTGGCTTCGGGACCGGCTCTAGCCCTTCCTTCGTGCCGGGCCCCTCCCCCCCCCTCCCCCCAGCTGCTTCTTCGTTTCTTCTTCGGTCCTCTCGCCCAACTCGATCTGCTCGCCTGTCCCTCCTCTGCGCTCGGCCATGCTCATCCCCGTCGTGTCTGTACATTTCCCTCCCCGTTCCCTCCTGCTCGCCCACATATCTTATCGATCGAAATCGACCACGCCCGTGAGAAGTGGGCCGGGAACATAGTATCCATCAGTCAACAACGGAGAGAAGGGAAGGTACGACAACAAGAGGCGCAGGCAGGCAGGCTCAGGCTGAGAGGAAAGGCGAGCTGGCTTGCGCTCCATTCGCTGGGAGGGATCACAGAGGTACGAGAGAGAAAGAACGAGAGGTTCCGGTTGTGAAAGGGTCTATCTACAAGGCGGGGGAAATGGCTGGGTCGTTATAAGAAAGGAGAGCGAGAAAACGAGGAAGCAAGAGAGAGAGAGGAAGGGCACAACAAAGAGAGGACCTCAGGAGTGGAAGCAAGCTAAGGAGTTGAGAACTCCCAGCTCAAAGCCGGAACAGGAACGACAGGTCCTCCTGCGTCAACTTGCCCATGCTCGCCGGGTCCGAGTCCAGCGTCGAGGTCGTCATGGCGAGCTTCTTCTCCTGAAGCTGGATGATCTTGGACTCGATCGAGTCCTCAACGCAGAGTTTTGTGCAAGTGACGGGTCGGTTCTGGCCAAGACGGTGGACGCGGTCCATGGCCTCTGATGGGGGAGGGTGGGGCAGAGGTCAGGGGAGGGGGAACGAGAGAGAAAGGGAGAGGGAGGAAGAGGAGGGACGAACGATATTCGACGGCAGGGTTCCACCATGAATCCATTAGGAAGACGCGAGACGCCTCCGTAAGATTGAGGGCGACTCCGCCGGATTTCTGCAAGACAAGCGCGGCGTCAGGGACTCGAGCTGGGTCTGGGTGAGGAGAGAGGGAGAGAGACCCACGAGAGAGATCAGGAAAACGGTAACGTCGATCGAGTTTGTAAAGCGCTCAATCGTCGCTTGGCGAGCTGAAGATTTCGGAAGCAACGAGTCAGCCTATGGCATGCAACACGAAATACTGAACGCAAAACCCACCCTCCATCGTCATGCCACCCTCGAGCCGGCAGACCTTGAAACCGGCCCTCTTGAGCCTGAATGCAATGATGTCGAGGAACGAGACAAACTGGCTGAAAACCAAAGACTTTGTCGTCCGATCCTCATCTCTCAGCTTGGTCAACTCCTCTACAAGTGCCTCGAGCTTTGTCGACGACCTCCACCTCGCAACATCCAACCTCCCAAGAATCCCCTGCCGCGCTTTTTGGAGCTTCTCCTCATCCTGGTCGAGTGCCTCCGCGTCGAGGTCGATTGTGACCGGAGCGGAGCAGACGGGGCAAGGGGGGCGCTCGTGATCGCCGTAGCCGGCCATGTAGGCGGTGATGCATTCGCGATCAAAGGCGTGCTTGCACTGCGACATGATAACGTCCTCGCCAACCTCGTTGCAGAGACGGCATATTGTGACTGGGGGGAGGGAGATGACGTGGGGTCAGCAGAAGGGAGAAGGCGGAAGAGAGAGGGACAAGGCTCACTGTCGCCAACGTCCTCGACGAGCGTTGACGTTTTGGAGCGGATAATGAGATCCGGGTGGCAGGCCGCTTGGCGCATTCGAGTGATCAGGGTGAAGATATTGGAGTCTGTTAAGTCAAGAGAAGTTAGCCCCACACGCGACAGATAGAGAACGAGCTGGCCACCCACAGTTATTGAGCACCGTGCCAGCTGCGATATATGTATCGAACGTCCTCGCGGCGTTGGTGAAGAGCGAGAGGTAGAGTTCCTTCTCTGCGGCCGAGAAGTAGTCTCGACGGACGACAAGCGTCCGGGGAGGAAGACTGAGGTCGTCAGCGCGCTCGAGCTTGGTCCGGCGGAGCATCATTCGGTCGAGGAGGAGCTGTGGGTAAAGCGTTGTCAGCTCAAAAGGACGTCTATCTCTGTTTTTCTCAATCTTGCTATCTCTACCTTGAGCTTGCGCCACGCTGCGAGTCCTTCGCCGCGTTGGGTGCCGTACCGGACGATTGGGTTGAGAATCTCGTTGTTCCAGAGGCAGACGTGACCCATCGGCGAGTGACCGCACTCGTCGCAATTCTTGCGGTTCGAAAATTGCCAGTGGAGCGACTTGCACGGACACTTCTTGCAGAAGTAGTACGAGTAGGCTGGGAGGGGCAAGATGAAGGTCAGTCTCGCGTCCCACGGAGGGGAGAGAGGGAAGGACCACTCACGGTCACCGCCGAGAAAACGGACGAGCGAGTAGAGCTCGCCAACGCGGTTTTGCAGGGGCGTTCCGGAGAGACACCACCGGTACTGGGCGTTAAGAGCGAAGCATGCCTTAGCGACGTTGGTCTGGCGATCCTTGATGTTGTGGGCCTCATCGAGAACGACGCGGTGCCACTCGATGGTGTGGGCGATGCTGCGGAGGAAGGGAGCAGAAACACTGTCAGTGCAGTCTTTCCAACTTAAGATTGCACGCGAGATACCCACCTCTTCTCCTTTAGGATCTGACCCCTGCGCTTGAACCCTTTGGCTTGCTTTGTATATGCTGATTGAAGCGTCCCGTACGACGTGAGGATGACGTCGAACTTCCTGAATTCATTGGCTTCGTTCTTGCGACTCGCGCCGTGCCAGATAAGGACAGTAAGACCCTCAGCGTGCGTCTCGATCTCGGACTTCCACTGCTTGAGCGCAACGACGGGGCTGGAGAGGAGGAACATGCGTCAGACGTAGAACGGTGTCAAAGGAGAGGGTGGAGACTCACGCGACGACGAGGTTGGGCTGCTTGCGGGTAGCGTTGTCGCTGAGAAGGAGGGCGATCGTCTGGATCGTCTTGCCCATGCCCATCTCGTCTGCGGAAGACGAGAAAATTCATCTCAGTCCGAAAACGATGACAAAAAATTACTGGACATACCTGCAAGCATTCCACCCTTCCAGATACCTTTCTCCTGCTCTTTCATCCAGTAGAGACTCTCCCGCTGAAACGGTAGGAGGCTGAGCCGGAGGCCCGGTGGGGCGTCAATTTCGGTGGGCTTGACGATGGGGATGCCTGGGAAGAGGGGCAGGTGAGTGAGCACAAAGAATGACGAAGATAAAAAGAAACGACGACGCACCCATCTCGAGATCCCCCCAAAGGGCACGGAGCTCCGGGTGGTACTGATGAAGCGCGCTGAAAGGATAGAGAGGGTTCGTCGGACTGAACCACACGGGAGAGAACTCGTCGTCACTCACCACTGATTCTTCTCCCCTTGCGTCAGCTTTCTTTCCTTGCCCTCCTTCTTCCTGATCTCCGCCTTCATCCTTTTCTCTGCATCCTTCACATCCTTCTGCTCCAACTGGTTGATCTTGTTCGCCAGCTGCCGTAACTGTTTGACGACGCTCAACGAACTTGAGGACTTGCTCTTCTGCTGGAGGTCGACGTAGGCTTTCTGTAGAGCCACTAGTTTTTCCTGTGCGGAACCGCCACCGCGAACGCCGAGGAGGGCACGGGCGACGTCTTCGTCGGGCTTGTCTTCGTCCCACTCCTCCGCCGAGTCGTAGTCGTCGGGCAGCTGGACGAATTCGTCTGAATTGTCATCTTCCTTCTGCTCCTCCTTCTTGACCGGCACGGCAAGCTCCGAGTCATTAATGGTGTACCCGGGCCCTTGGCCAGCAGCCATGGCGAGTTGCCGGACCTCGGCGGCGTCGGCGCGGCGGGCGGCTTCGGCGCGTTGGGCGGCTCGGGGATCGGTCGAGTCGAGATCAGGAGCGAGCGCAGAGCGGGAGGAGGAGGCGCCGTTGGTGCGAGCTTTGGAAGCCATCTGGCGGGAGAGCTAGTAGGGAGGCCGCGCATCAGTCAGAGCGGGTCGAGACACGAGAGGACAAGGACGACCGACACACCCTGATCGCCTCCACAAGCATATCCGCCTCGAGCGACTCGTCGCTGTCGTTGCCCGCGGCGGCAGCGACAGAGTCATAGTCCAGATCGGTGGTGTCTTCAATCTTAGGCTCCTTCCACGAACCTCTACCAGCGGAGGACGCAGTGGAGGTCCGTTTGATGCGGGCGGTGGCGGCAGGGACTTTACCCTTACCCTTGCTTTTGTCCGCGGCTTTCCTTCTCGGGGGCTGGAACTTGGACGGAACAGACAGACAGGTCGAGTCAGTCGGTGCCCATTCCCTCTCTGAACAGCCAAGGGATAGAACCCACCACATCGTCGTCATCAAGGTTGTCGCTGTCGTATGCGGCCCCTTCCTCGCCGTCCACATAGTCATCCTCCTCGTCGTGCCCGACGTCGTCATACCCGAACTCGCTCTCGTCCGACGTGAGGATGTAGACCTCGTCTTCGACGTCGCCGTCGTCGGCGAACTTGGACTTGGGAAGCCCCTTGACTTTGCGCTGGGCCTGGGAAATGTCGATGGGCTGGTTTGTTGAAGGACAGGGGAGGAGGGATGGGCAGGTATCGCGCGTGCGTGTCAGCGAGGAGAGCGGACGCGACGCGACAGGCGGAGAGAAGCGCATGTAGGCGAGGAAGGGCGCCGGCCTCGTGCGGCCAAGGGGAGAGACGAAGAGAACGACAGCAAGGGTCTCGCGCGCACCTTGGCCTTAGCCTTGCCTTTGCCCTTGATGGACGACCCAGCTGACGATGATGCTGTCTTGCTTGAGACGCCAGTGAGTTTGCCCGTCTCACGACGCTTGGTGCCTCCTACGAAAGCCGAGGCAGGCGTCGCAGAGCGGGTGGAGGAGAGCGGCGTGACGACGACGGAAGGAGTGGTCTCGTCGTCATCGTCGAGGACGAGGATCGCCGAGCTTTTATCGTCATTGTCGATGCCATCGATGCCGTCGATGTCGTCCGAATCGATGTCGGAGTCTGGCCCGAAGGTCAGGGGTCAGGCGGCGACGTGGAAGGGAGCAGGAGCAAGAGCGAGAGCGAGACTGACAGTTCTTGCGCTTCTGCGTGCCAGCGAGCGCGGCTTGCCTCGTTGGGCGCCGGCGAGGCGGCGGAGGCGGGCTCGAGAGGGCGTTGTCGTCTGGGCGAGGGAAGGGAGAATGCATGCAAGCGAAGGGGGTGGGGAGGGAGGGTTCGAGCAAGACGGGAAAGACGGCGAGGGAATGTGGCGAATCGATTAGCGAGGGGCGGAGGGGGCCGATGTGGAGGTGGCCGCCTGCCTTGGCCTCCACGCGCCAGGCGGCCGTGGATCGGGAGACGGACCTGAGGCGGGCTCGATCGTGCGGGCCATGGCGTCTCTCTGTGAGAGAACGTGCGGAGAAAGAGAGGGCGGGCCAGCCGGGGCGAGAGCGAAGGGACCGGGAGGTGCTGGCGGGTCAAGGGAGAAAGAAAGAGTCGGCCGGCCTCGCGCGCGTCTCTCCCCCTCATGCGGGCGCGCGGGGGGACCATGCGCAGGCGCCGCCCAGGGCGCCGTCCTCTCCTCTCTCTCCTCTCCTTGCCGCGGACGAACGACCACCAGCGCTTGCTTGTACCCCTCCGAGTTGACACCATGGCGCCTCTCGTCGCCAAAAACCTCTTTGAACTCCTCGCGTGCGTTCCTCGTGCTCGCGACCCTTGGAGTCTCGCCGTCCACCCTTGCTGACAGGCGAACACTCCCGGCTGCCTCCTCCGACTTTTCGCGTCCTGTCTCCGTCGCGTCCTTTCCGTCTTCGCCTCGCCCTCAACGCCTCTGCGCTGTCGCTCCCTCCCCTCCCTCCCCTCCCGTCCACTCCATCAGCAAACTCCCCCAGAACGGGCTCGGCGCGCGCGTCGCACCGATCACCTGGGCCCTCAAGGGCTCTCCCAACTCCTATTACCTTATCACGGCCTCCCACCTCCGCTTCCAGCCTCGCGTCGACGGGAGCTCCTTCCCACTCCGTCTCTCGGACGACGGCTCGAAGAAGCTCCTCCCGGCGGATGCGAACTACATGAAGGCCCAGGAGGAGAAGCGGAAGGTCGCGAGGGAGCAAGCGAATGCCGTCGGGGGCGCGGTCGTGGAGAGGAGGAGGATCTCCGCCTTGAGGACAGATGAGGAGCTCGATGAGTTTTTGGTGGATGAGCAGAGGAACGTGATGCGGCCGCTGGGGAGGGCGTGGGGCCTGGTGAGGTTCCATGGTGAGTGCAACCGTCGAGGCGAGCCTCTCTCTACAGGAGCAGACAGCCTGATCCTCCTCCCCCCCTGCCCTCCCTCTCCTCGCGACACCCCCCTCCCAGGCGAGCCGTCTCACAAGTTCGGGCTCGAGCCGATCCCGGTCGACAAACACAAGTTCAAGTACCCCTGGCGGCTCGTCACGGACGAGGAGGAGGTCTCCATGTCTTCGCTGAGGGTGAGACCACGCTTTCTCGCTGTGACTGAGTGCCGCCGACTCGACTAAACCTGTTGTTGTCTCGATGTCGCAGGCCTGGATGCCGAAAGCCGGCCAGGAGATCCGGGGCCGGAGACGATGAAGGCTAGATGGGCGGGCGATTCAATATCATATCTTTGCATGGCTTTCTTCTCACCCCCCATGGATGAGGGAGCGGGAAGCAGCCGGCGCGGCGCAAGCAGCGTGGCATGGAGCTGGCGTGGTGGGGCTTACCTGACACAGGCAGGGCAAGGTGGCAGGAAAGTGCTTGCCGCCTCATCTCTGCGCCTGAACACCCCCCTCGAGCATCTCCATCTCTCTTTCACGTGGCGGAGTGGCGACGACGGGCGCGGCAGAGAGGGACTGTGCGGCGACGTCGGGGTCGGTCGGCTCCAGGTAACCGGACGCGAGGCCGAGGTCAAGTCGGACGCCGGGCCAGAGCAGAAGACCAGCGAGAGTGGCGCTCGACGTGCATCATCCCGACCTCATCCACCCGCAATAGACAGCTCACTGTGCTGCATCTGCACCCCACCCCTCCCGCTCCCATCTCTCGCGCTCGCCTCGGCGCTTCGTCCTCGATACGCTACGAGCCAGGCTCTCCTTCGCCCGCCTTCACCCTCTGTCCGCGACGGCCCGCTGCCCGCGGCCCGCTGTCTTCTCTCTCTCGCTTTCCCGCCCTCTTCCGCAACCCCGAGGCTTCCCATCGCCCGTTGCTAGACGCCTTCTTACGCCATGTCCATCCGGTCGAGTAGCACCCAGGCCCGGCAGTCCCAGGCGGCCGCCGTCGTCGACCCCCTGACGGCCGCGTGAGTCCGCCCTACCCTCTGGCCCCTCCTCAGCGTCGACCGGTTCAGCGCTGATCCCGTGGGTTCGTCGTCCATAGTCAGTTCGAGCGAGCCGTGTCGATCGTTCAGAACTCGCTGCCGCAGTCGGGGTCAATCCAGAGGTATGTCCTTCGTCGGTCGTCGGTGGTAGTGTCGGCGTTGCGAGTGGATAGCCGAGCTGATCGCCCGGCGCGTCTCTGACTCTCGGTGTCGGTCTCATCAGCTCGTTCGAGCAGCGAATCTCGATGTAGTGAGCCGAAGTCCCCTAGTTCCTCCGTTGAAACAGTGTGAGATGACCAAGAGTGCCCCTTCGACAACCAACCAGCGCGCTCTTCAAGCAAGGTAAGCTGAGCTGAGCCGACCCGCGCGCATGGGGATCACTTGCTCGTCGATTTTCCCCCTGTCACTGACCACCCTGAGCCCCACCCCTCAGTGACCGTTGGAGACGTCAAAGGCGCGCGGCCAGGTCTTTTCGACATGCTTGGTCGCTCGAAATGGGTGAGCAGCAAGCGAGCGATTGGTCTTGGTCCCAAGCGTTCTTCCGTCGTTGACCCGCCTCGATCGTGTTCTTTCTCTACAGGACGCCTGGAAGAGCAAACAGGGAATTTCCAAGGAAGCGGCGATGAAGGCCTATGTTGCCACGCTGCTTCAGGTGAGATATTCACATCTCCCTCTCCCTGGTGACCGAAGAACAGTCGACTAATGCCACACTGCCCTTCCCAGATCCTCAAAAAGTACAAGGACAAACCTCAGGCTCGGACTCTCATCAAGGAGCTCAACATTATGGGCGCCTCGGGCGTTGGATCTAGTGAGCCGGGCTATGCCTTCCAACCCTATGCTGCTCGTGAGTCTGATCACCCACCCCCTCTTCTTTTCTCAGGCACCCTCTCCCCCTTGCGAGACCGCTCCGACACGAGCACAACCTCCTCCTCCTCCGCTTCCACTACCTCAGACGATGACGACGGCTCCGGCTCCGAAACCTCGTCCATCATCGTCGGTGGTTCCGCCGGCGGCCCGCCTTCATCTTCGCATCACGTCGCACCATCCACTTCCTCCTATCCGCATCGACGTCAGACTCCATCGACAGTCTCTATGACTCCCCGAGCGCCATTGTCCCTTAGCCATGAATCGAGAAGGACGACGTACTTCCCCCCACCGGACCCCTCGTTGCCTCCGCCGGACGTGAGCCCGCACTTGGCAAATCCGAGCTTGCCGCACCTGCGGCGGATCTCCTCCGAGGACGGAGGTGGACGTGGGGGAGCTATGCCATCCTTCAGCAGCATCCGAGGGAGTGGCGCTCAGCAGCTGGAACTCGTCGGTGGCGCCCAGCAGACGATACGCCGACGCCCACAGCAACAGGTCGAATCCCCGCTCCACCAATCTTCCTTTGTTGTCTCCAACTCTCTCCCTCTCCCCATCCCTTCCCCTCCTCCCGCACCACCTCCCCTTACTACCTCCTCTCCACCTCCAGGCCAGACATTCGAACCTGCCCTCTCCCTCGCCCTCGAGAAGATCCAAGCCTCCCTCTCAGCTCTCCACGAACGTCTCGCCTCGCTTGAGCTCGCCCAATTCGAGCGCCATCAGCGCGAGTCTTCCCGCTCGCTGTTCGCGTTGGTCCGGAGGCCGGCTTGGGGAGCGCTCTGGGTGTGGGTGAGGAGGTTGTTGGGGGATGCCATGTTGGTTGGCCTGGTGCTGACGGTCTGGGCGGCGCTGACGAGTGGGAGGAAGGGCGCGGGGAGGAGGAGAGCGGCGTGGGCATTCTGGACGAGCGTGGCGAGGCTGGTCATGGGGAGGAGAGCGAACGGTCGGGCGCGCGGCGCGGTTGGCCGCGAGGTGGGAACGCCGGCGTTGATGGGTGGGGGGGGGGGGAGGCGTGAGATGAGAGGCTGGGGAGAGAAAGCTTTGACGAACTGATGAAATGATCACGAAACGAGCGGTGAAAGTGGACATGGACAGGGTGGTGGTCGTCAGGCCAACACCCTGTCCCAGTAGAGCGGGCGCGCTTCTCGCCGCGTCATCACCCTCTCTCGCGTCAACTTCCCAACCAACCAACCACCACGACCCTTTCCTGTCCTCTCCCCACATGTCCAAGCGACTCAACAAACGCCAGGCCCGACTCGAAGAGGAGCAGGCCCAGCTCCGGGCCCTTCAGTCTGCGGCGGAAGAGAAGCCGGCCGCTGTCAATGACGCGGCGAGCGGCGGGGAGGAGGAGGAGCAGCAGGAGGAGGAGCAGGAGAAGGCTGCGCCTGTCAACGCCTTTGCTGCTGTGAGATCGAGGGACCACATGCAGCGTGTAGAGGAAGGTTTGGAGCTGACTTTCTCTTGCGGCAGCTGAAAGAATGGAAGGACGGTGGCGACGACGACGACGACGACGAGGAAGACGCCGATGCAGACGACGTCCCAGACACGCCCAAGAAGGTCAGTCGAGGTGTGTCTACTCACTTGACGGGTAGCCTCTTCTGATCACTCGCCTACACAGAAGAACAGTAACAAGAAGAAGAAGAAAAAGAAGAAGGCACTCCCGACCGATCTCGACAACGGCAGCACGGGTCCTCAGTCGAGCTCGACGTCGACACCGGGTGGCGGAGGACGCCCCGGAGGAAAGGCCGGCAAGAGCGGGAAGAAGGAGATGACCATGGACGAGGTCGATCTAGCCCTGCAGGAGATGAAGAAGATGTGCGTCTACTCTTGTCATTTAAGTGGTCCAGACGCGTTGCTGACGACGATGGCAACACGCCCAACTCAGGTTCCCCGACCTTGCCCACCCTTCGTCTTCGGCCGCCTTGACGCCCTCTCAGACGGCTGAGTCGTCTTCGACGCTGTCTGCAGCATTCGCTCTTCGCAACCTACTCGCGGTGGAGACCAAGAACCTCGATGCTGAGGCGGAACTCCGCAAGTTCTTTGGTTCGCGTGTCGTGCGTCGTCGTTCCTCACCTTTTCCGCCCCAGGTAATCACGTAGGGAGACTAGAGCTAACAAAGACAGTCCCGCCCTCTTAGGTTGCCTCCGCCACGCTCTCCTCGTCCAACAAACGGCAAGGCAACCTCCTCAAGACGAACCTTGCCAAGCCCCGCCCCCACTGGCCGCCACCCAACTCATTCCTCGGGCTCGGTATGCGCGAGCTCACCGAGCAAGAGGTCGCCGACAAGCGGGCGAGGATGGGCCGTCTGGGCGTCAAAGCCGGACCTGGCGCAGGAGAGAGGTACTGGACGTTTGAGCACGGCGGGGCGTATAGGGAGGCTCAAAGGCAGTTCTTGGGCGCCATTAGTAGCCATGGTGAGTCGAGAGATCGCTCTCAGTTAAGATTTTTACGAGACTGATCACCTCGAATTCCAGATCCCAACCAGCTCTTTGCGCTTCTGCAAGTCTTCCCCTACCACACGGATACGATCCTCCAGAGTGCGTTGACGCGGCCGTCGTTGCCGCCCTTTCATAAGCTGATGACCTTATCCAGTGGGCGAGGTCTACCGACAGCAGTCAGACCTCAGCCAGGCGTCCGAATACATTGACCGGGCTCTCTTCGCCTTCGAGCGCGCCTTCGCTCCGGGCTTTAACATCACCTCGGGCAACGCGAGGCTCGATTTCGACCGCGTTGAGAACCGCGGGTTCTACCTCGCTCTCATCAGAAATCTCCAGTGCGTATCACGCCTCTGAGGAAACGAGTGCTTGTGGCTGACCGCCTTCACTGCCAGGTTCCTTGGACGTCGCGGCTGCTGGACGACGAGTTTCACCTTTGCCAAACTCCTACTCGAGATGGACCCTCACAGCGATGTTTGTCCGCTTCTCTGCTTGGAGGTCCACCCTCATTGCCCCCCCCCCCCCCCCCCCCCCCCTCACCCCCCCGGAAGACTGACCTACTTATGTCCTTGCAGCCTCAAGGCGCCCTCCTGTGGCTTGACTTCCTCGCCGTCAAGTCCGGTAACTCAGCTTGGCTGCTCTCTCTCCTTTCAACCTGGGATGCTGCCATCACTGAACTCGGATGGAAGGAGGCCTCCGCGGGCGAGCGTGAGCGCATTGCGCTTTGGGCGCTGCCGGGTCTTGGGTGGGCTAAGGCGCTCGCGCTGAGGGCGGAGGAGAACGCGCGAAAGGACAAGGAACATGAGGCGAGCAACAAGGCTCTCCGAGAGGCGGTCCTCACTTTCCCCTGGGTTCTGCCGTTGCTCGCGGACAAGGGTAGGTAGAAGCAAAGCTAGAGCGCTATGTTCTGCGATCCTGACGCATCCGTACCCTTTCGCAGTCGGCTTCTCACTCTCCACGGATGCCCGCGCTCACCCGCTCCTTCAGCTCCAGCTTGGCTACGAGTCCGGCCCACTTTCGACTATGCACCTCCTCTCCCACATTTACGTCCAGCGTTCTCAGGCGCTGTGGAAGGAAGCCGCGACGCTCTCATGGCTCCAGAGCCAGCTGCCGTCGATCCTCCCGGACCTGCTTACCCAGGACGGACCCTCGTCTTACGCCCCAAGGGAGAAGGTCCTCCAACACTTCAAGGAGGGCACCCCGGAGAGCATCGCTCGCCATGTCATGGTTTCGGAGGACAATTCAACGTTGCTGGGCTTCCTTGACCGAAGAATCACGGGACAGTGAGTAGGATTGACACGATTTCCTAGTTTTCTAAAACTTTGAGCGAAGCGCTGACTCAAAGGTTCTCTCACAGGATGGGCATGAGCTTTGACCCGTTGCCGCCGAGCCGGTCGGTCTCGATGTACGACGTGAGTGCCTATATATTTACTTAATTGTGCTATCCGAGTCACCAGTTCTGACACTCCGCGCATCAGAACAACTACTTCATGGGCCTCTCCAGCCGGCGGAGGACGAACAGGAACGAACGCCGCCGCGGCTCGGATGAGGAGGACGACAATGAAGAGGCCGGCTTCCTCCAGGCGATTGTCAACTCGCTCATGCAGTGGGGTGGTGGCGGCGCCGAGATGGGTGCTGGAGCAGTGCCTGGCAATGACGAGCAAGGTGTCCTGGCTGCGTTGGGCAGACGACTTCGGGAGGCGTTCGGCGCTGGAGGTGACGCCACGGACGAAGATAGGGACATGATGATGGCCCAGGTAAATTGAACTCGAAAGAACGAGCTTTTGTCTCGAAAGGGAAGAGTCGACTGACCTTCCCTCCGCCGCAAATCTCTAGGTTCTCGCTCTGGCCGAGCAGACCCGCGACGGCGGAAGAATTCCGGGCGCGCTCCCAGGTCAGGATGGTACTGGGTTAGATGGGGAAGAGGACGAGGTCTGGGAGGATGACGAGGACGCTGCTGAGGGCGAAGACCGGCACGATTGATGATGAGCGACTCGTTCCAATGCTGTGGTTTGCCTCGAACATTGACAAGCTACCTTCATCCCTTTCGTTCACAAAGGTCACTTATGTGCACAGGCGGTGACGATCTCATCCGCCGTTGAAGGCGGCCTCTTGTCTCCGTCAAAGGAGAGGTCTTCCGATACTTCGGTACGAACTTGGATCCCTCGCTCTGAAGGTTGTCAAGTCCGACGACGTCGTCTTCCCTCCTGCTTAGGCTGCTGTTCAACCTAAGCAGGATCAATCTCCATCAACCGACGCTCATGCACTCTTCGCGTACATCTATTCTCATGCCTAACATCCCCGCCGGGACGAGCCAGCCCGGCTGGCTGCACTACCTCACCGCCTTCGCGCTTCTCATCGCAATCTGCGTCACAACCCACCGCTAAGGACCCTTCAGAATTGAGTGCTTCTTCAATCTTGAGGACATGCTTTCCAATGTCGCGACCTCCATCGCCTACGTACAAGCCGGCCAGCGCATCGGCACGCTTGCGTGATCTGAGGTGCGAGGGTAAGGACAAGCCCCTGGCTGATTCTTCTGGTCCCCCACCCACCAATACTATAGCATTCGGCGGACGCGTGGGTAATCTGGTCCGGAACCCTATCCATCCGGACGGAAGAGTTTTCAGCATTGACCGTCAATTCCAGAGGGTATCGGCCGTCAATGGACGTCCACATGATGGATGTACTGAAGATACCTCTGTCAATCGTAGATCCGGCCGACAGTCTTTCCTCGCCGACCTCGATTAAAACGTCATGATTATTTTCTTGCCCAGGAATCTCGACCCAATGCGCTCGGTGCTCTATCGCACAGGTTCATCGACCACCTCTTTGTGAGCCGTCGTCCGTGTGTGCCCGTCGTGATAGATGAACGTACCCTCTACGTCTGCACCAGGCCGCTGCCCTCTCGGTTTGGCTTCCTGGCGTCCATCTTCGTTCACCGGCTGGGTCAACTTTCGACTAGAAAGCCGGCGAGCTGGCTCGGAGACGCTGATTCATTATTTCACCAGCCTTCCCCTTCCCCACCATCCTCTGCATCATCCCTTCCTTAGTCTCCTTCGTCATGGTCACTCTTGGTTATTATTTCTTTGGCCACTCCCAAACGACCGTTTCGGACAACAACAAACGGGCGACGAAAACTTCGTATGACATGAGCATCCGACTTAGGCTTATAGCCTTCATCATCCTCGCGAGTCTGCTTTCTTGCCACAAAGTTTCACACCAGGCGTCTGCTATGCTTATTTGATCCCACTTATTTGCAGTCATTGCGAGTATGCTCACGTTCTGCGCCATCAGCTCTAAGCGCGAGAGGACCCCGAACAGCGCGTATGCCTGAGGGTAGACTTAACAGGTTCACGCTATGGCTGCTAATCAGATGTGTCACTGAATCCACTGCTGGTCTGGAATACGCGAGGTCCTGTCGTCAAGTGAGCGAGCGAGCGCTCTCCGCCGAAAGAAAAACAGGCGCGGTTGGGGGGGGGGGGGGGGGGGGCAAATGACGCGCCCAACCTCTCCCTCCTTCAACCATCAACAAGCCAACTTCCACACTCCCAAACCTCGCCTGAAGGCCGCCCGCCCGTGCCCCATGTCCACCTGGCACAGCAACGTCAGTCTAATGCGAGATATAATGGCTAAGATCCAAGTCTGACTTTTGGTTGCTTCAACGTGCATCGGCCCACCATAGACAAAGACAGTTCGGACCTACGGCAAACAGCGTAATGTCCGTCAGTTGCCATCTACGAGGGGTCCAATGAAGAGAGATAACTGATTATCCGCCTGACCATGCTCCCTGTTTAGCGAGTAGTCAAGGTCCTCATCGACCTCACCGACTCGTCCGCCTCGACCCAGGCGTCGACTCCCGGGCTTGGCTCCTCCTCCTCCTCTTCGCTCGTCGAGCCGAACTCGCCTAATAGACGTGCCCCGCTCTCCCGGATCACGCCGCCCAAGGCTGTTCTCCAGGACAAGAATGGACGGCCTGGCCCGGATGAGAAGAGAAAGGGCGAGGAAGACAAGTGTGGTCTCAAGAAACAGCCCCTCTCCACATCATCCACCAAGGCCAAGACGCTTGACTCCAAGGCTCAATCTGTTTCGCGGGCCAGCATTCGGGAAAAGAGTTCCAAGCGACCATCAACCCGGCCTACCTGGGCGTTGCGGGGCTCAAAGGAGGACGCGGTCCCGCCGTCGGATGAGGTGGCGGAGACGCATTCCTCAACATCGCCCAGCGACGCGTCGCGTCTCGCCCCCGTTCCTGCTCCCACCACCATTTCGCTCTCGTCCGGTGCCGGAATCAAGAAGACTGTCACTCGGTCCTCGCGCTTAGCCAACGCCAAGGGGTCCGCCTCCTCGTCTACTAGGCGTGGGACGAAGCAGAGGACGCCGTCGGTCTCCTCGGACTCTGAGTCGGATATTCAGTCGGCGATCTTTGTTGCTCCAGCGTCCACCACGCGTGTCAAGCGCTGTGCCTCGACACAACCCTCGAAAGAGGAAACAGAGGTGGAGAAGGACGAGGATGAACAAGCTCTTCCTGATGCACTTAGTGCACTTTCCCTCTCGGCTTCATCAACAATCACCCCGCTAGGACGGCTCCTTGAAGCCTGTGGTCAGGATACACCTCTCGACTTCTCCGACCTCCTCGCCAACCGGACTTTCTTCCCGCCTAGCGTCAAAACCCGACCCACGACGCGCAAGATTGGCGAGGCGACATATTCAGAGGTCTTTGCGGTCGACGCTGGCAAGAGCGGTCAGGTTGTGATGAAGATCATCCCTCTACTGAGCGACGAGGAAGCTCTGAGAACGGGAAAGACGGTGGAAGAGCGAAGCGAGAACGGCGAGAGTGAGAGTGAGTCGGCGCCAACACTCAGCGACCCGAGAGACGTCGCCCGAGAGGTCGAGCTCGGTCGGATTGTCGGTAGTCTCGATGGTTTCTGCACGCTCCATGGGTACGTCGAAAGCCTCTCCGGACATGGAGTGACTGCAGGTTGCCTAATCCATTTCTCACCGCCGCTACAGCGCACACGTCGTCAAGGGTGTCTATCCCAAGGAGCTCCTCTCCAATTGGGATGCCTTTGCTGCCGAGAATCCGACCAAGACGGAGAACGTCCGGCCTTGTCAGTTCATGCGCCGGTCCTTCACCTTTCGTCCTTGCGCTGACGTCCTGCCTCATGTCATAGCTGTCTTTGACGCTGGCCAACGGTTCGCCATCCTCTTGCTCGCGCACGGCGGAGTTGACCTCGATTCTTTCACGCTGGGGGCAATCTCGTCTTCTGCCGGTCCCTGGTCTCAGTGTGCGGGAATCTTCTGGTCCGTGGCACTCTCTCTCGCGAGAGCAGAGGAGACTGTCCGGTTCGAAGTGAGTCATATCCTCAGCCGGCCCTCTCCACCGTGAACCTAGCTCTGAACGAGCTTCCTTTCAGCACCGCGATCTTCATCTTGGCCAAATTCTCGTTCGACCCAGTTTGACACCCAAACTGCCCGCTTCGAAGTTGGCTACCGGACCCTTCGATACGACTTCTGGACTAGAGACAACCATCATCGACTTTGGACTCTCGCGTGTAGATGCGCCGGGGTCATCCACGAACTCGTGGTGGACCCCCTTCGAGGCGGAAGTCTTTGAGGGAAAGGGTGCGTTCACTCTCTGTCCTACCTCCTCCTTCAATCCCTGACGCACCTCAATCGAATCATTCTTTAGGCCGGCAGTGGGATGTTTACCGCTCGATGCGGACTCATCTCGGCGCCGACTGGCCGGGTTTCCACCCCTTCACCAATGTCCTCTGGCTTCGGTACCTTCTCCAGACGCTCTCTGCCCCCCTGGCGACCCCGCTCCCGCCGAGACGCGCGCGGACACGGCTCAGCGTCGGAGGAGGCTTTAAACCTGTCGCCTCGGCGGGAGGGAGCAGCACTGCGGCGGCGGAGACGAGAGAGCGAGCGGCATGCGAGTGCATGAAGAGCGTGAAGAAGGAGCTGGACAGGATAGTCAGGGAGAGCATGCCTGCACGGGACGGGCAGGAAGTTTGGGACGAGGAGGACGAGGAGGACGAGGAGGCGTCGGCCCGATCCGTGGTAGATTGGGGCAGGGAGAGAGGGTGGTGCTCATGAGCGGACGACATGCATCAGGTCTATTCTCGGCAGTTTTTATTCCTCTTTCTTATCCATGCATCAAGACTTCGACCTATTGTGGGCTCCGGCGAGTTGAAGACAGCGACCGCGATGCATGATGAAGCAGACGGGGAGAAGACCGAGAGGCCGCGCCGCATCGCGCCTCATCGTTACAGTGGCTCGACGCGAAGAGCCAGAGCCGGCGCTCTCCTCTCTTCCTCGACCATCACCCCCAGTCACTCCCACTCTCTGCCAGTCAGCTCTCTCGGTCCAGGCCATATCTCTCTTTGGATTTCACTTCCCCACGAAAACACACCCTCGCCCTTCCTTACCAACAGCGCTCACCCGCTCTCCCCATCTCAGCCCGCCGTCTTCCCTCGCCCCAAGCAAAGCCCCCACCCGCCCGTCGCCATACATCATGGGTGTCCAGCAGTCCCTTCTCGACGCTTTCGCGTCCGCCAACGTTTCCTCCGCGTCCGGCACTCGGTTCCTCAAGGTCACCATCGAGAATGAGCAGGCCGTCCTCGCGCTCTCGGTCCCCTCGCGCGGATCCGCCGACGCCGACTTTGCGCTCGTTGAGGAGAAGGCCGAGCTCAAGACAAACGAGGCGGCTTACATCATCTTCAAGCTCGATGGATCCGGCGGCTGGTGTTTTATTACCTTTGTCAGTCTCGCCGTCGAGGCGGCTCGCTCCCGCGCGACCGCCGAGCGCTCTGACCCTCGAGCGTCGCCTGCCTCCTGCCTCCTCTCATTCTAGGTCCCCGACAACGCCAAGGTCCGGGAGAAGATGCTCTACTCGTCGTCCAAGGGTCGTCTGATGAAGGCCCTCGGAGACCAGAATTTTGTAAGACCCGTTGCTTTCAAATGCCCGACTTGACGAGGGACACGCGTCATCCGACGTGGCCATCGTCTTGCTCGCGCATCTCCTCAGCCCTGACACTCTCATCGGCCGTTCATCCTTAGACCGACACCATCCACGCGACAACCCTCTCCGAGCTGAGCCCGCACGGATACGCTGCCCATCTTGCAGCGAACCGGGCACCGGCGCCTCTCACTGAGCGCGAGCGCGCCCTCCAGGAGGTGCGCGCCGCCGAGCAGGAGGCTGCGAAGGAGGCCGGCCTCGCGATGGAAGGCACAAGGGCTCGGGGTGGACCGATGGGAGCCATGGCTGGCGTTGGGAGTGGACTTGAATGGGGAGAGGGCGTCGAGGCGGCGCTCAAGGGGCTTGCTTCGCCGACTGCCGCGAACGGCGAGGGCAAGTTCGTTGGCCTGGTGAGTCTCTGGACCAGCGGCTGTCGTGTTTGCATCATTGCAGTCATTCATGGGACATGCTGGCGTTGGAACAGACTCTCGACCCGAAGAAGGTCACCAACCTCGTCCTTGCAATGTCCTCAACTACCACCCTCGCCAACCTCCACACGCTCCTTCCCGCTGCCTCGCCGCAGTACACCTTCTTTTCCTTCAGTCCGTCATCAGCCGGGGCGGACACGGCTCCCTTAGTCATCTTCATCTACACGTGAGTTCGCCAGCGAGGCAGCCCCCCTTGCTGTACTTCGTTTGAGATTGACCCATTGATCGTTCTCAGTTGCCCGCCAAAGTCGCCCATCAAGTCGCGGATGATCTACTCGAGCTCCGTCTCGAGCCTCATCAGCCGCGTGAAGGACCAACTGGGCATCTCGATTGCGAAGAAGGTTAGCGTGACACTCTTCTCTACCCTTTCCTCGTCCGCTGGCTGAACCTTTCTCCCTTCTCCAATTCAGTTCGAGACGTCCGAGCCCGGCACGCTCACCTCGTCCGAAATTCTCTCGGAGCTGGGCTCCCTCGCCACCTCATCCGGCCCTCGCCAGCCCGTGCGCGCGAACACGCTCGCCCCGACCGGTTCCTCCCCGATATCCGAGACGCCCGTCCGGGCCAATTCGAACCCTTCCACGCCAGGGGCGTCCACTCCCACGTCAAGTTCAGCTCCGCTTGACATGCCCGATGAGGGCAAGCCGTCGACTGGATTCGCGAAGCCGAGGGGTCCGCCGAGGCGTGCGGCGCTTGGTGGGAGGGTTGCGGCTGCCTCGAGGGCATATGAGGCTAGCCAGGGTATTTCGCGAGACTAGGCGAGGGCTGAGATAGGAGATTGGACTGTACTGGTTTCTCTGTGATGATGACTTGATTTTCTGAGATTGGGCGCGTTGACCCCTGCGTTGTTCGGCGCGTCGCGTCGTTGATCGATGAACGTCGGAGGGCAGTCGCGTCGACCTGCGCCCTGTCCCCCTCGCGCGATCCTCGCCCACGTAAGCTTCTCTTCTTTCCTGGCCTAGATGACAAGTTGGAGCTCAATAAATCGGTCAAGAGAAGGCAGAGCAAAGCAACTCGAGGGAAGAGGGAGGAGTCGGTGCGTGCGCTTTGCCTCTCGAAGGCCGCGAAAGACAAGGGTCGGCCGGGACTTCGTTCGTTGTATTGCAACCTTGTCCTCATCACCACAACAAGCAAGAACTCTCTCCCACTTTCAAGCTCTAGTTTGGCTCCATCCTCGACTCGTTCATCTCCCTTTCAAGCATCGCCAAACCTTGTCCGGGGCGGTCCACGCTCTAACCCAAACAGTCCCTCCCTTCCTCCGTTCGACGCGTCTCTCCCGCTCCCTCGGTGCCTTCCTCAACCATGCTCGATCTGTCTACCCACATCCCTTCGGCACACTCATCAAACCCGACGTACCTCGGACCCCGGTCTCACCTCACCACTCCACCACCTGAGTCGTCGTCCTCAACGTACGCGCCCACCTACGGCCGCCCTCTCCCGCCAGACGATGGCATGGGCTCCGAGCTCGACCTCCACGACGGCCTCGATGACGGCCTCGATGACTTTGAGCTCCGGGAGATCCTCGGCGACGCCGGCGGAGGATATGAGGAACAGGTGACGTCCCTCTCAGGCGTGGGAATCGACGAGACGGCCGTACACTGGACAAACACGCTCTTCGCAAAGGAGGAGCGGATCCCAAAGTACCGAGGCGAGAGGCTCGCCGCGGGAGCCCGCCTGGTCGACATCGACGCTGAGATGAAGGAGATGTACGACGCCTGGTGCACGCGGAAGAGGGCGCGGCAGATGGATCATGAGCGCGCTATGGGTTGTGTTGTGTCGCTGTGCCCAGAGGAGGAGATGGATGAGGAGGAGAGTGACGTGAGTGAACAGAGACGACGCGTCTTGCTTTCTCCCTAGTTTGCTTGTCACGCGACAACCCCAAGCTCAAACCTCCCTTCTTCGCCTTTCGCAGGAGGAATCTGTCGATGAGATGGAGGGGAGGACAGAGGAGGAACGTCAGCTCCTTGAGAACGAGATGAGGGACCTCGAGGACGCTGTCGTTGGTCTCGAGCAGGACTACAGGCTCGTCGACCGACTAGGAGAGGGTGCGTCGTCGTATCATCTTCGTCTCATGCTTCTGCTAACACGAGAATCTTCAAGGTACCTTCTCCTCTGTCTACAAGGCCATTGACCTCCGCAATTCGGACTATGACAACCGGCATTGGCTCTCCGACGCACCCGACAAGATGGCCTCGTCGCATCGGAAGCGACGTAAGGTCTACGTCGCGCTCAAGCGGATCTACGTCACGTCGAGTCCCGTCCGGATTGAGAATGAGGTGTCGATCCTCGAGGACTTGAGGTAAGTCGCCATCGCCCTTCAGTCTATCTTCTTCTCCTGACATGTTATTATCTCTTCCGCAGAGGGTGCAGTAACATCTCGCAGGTCATCACTGCCTTTCGACACGAAGATCAGATCATCGTCGTCATGCCGTTCCACTGCAACGATGACTTTCGCGTAAGCCTACTCTGTTTCTCTTTCGTCAACGTGTCTCTGACTGCCGACTCTGCCTCGCAAAGAACTACTACCGCACGCTCTCGTCCGATCTCCTCCGGTGCTATTTCCGAGAACTCTTCCGAGCTCTTCGCGCCACTCACGTTCGAGGGATCATTCACCGCGATGTCAAACCCGCCAACTTTCTCTTTGACGAAACCGACGGCTCGGGGATCCTCGTTGACTTCGGTCTGGCCCAGGTGAGCTGTCCATTCAGACTGTGGCCCGGCGCTCTCCATCAACTGAAGCCCTTCTGCCTCCTCAGCGCTATCACCCGCCAAACGGCAACCACCACCGCTGCCAGCACACGTGCGCGACGTTCGACTGGCCGCACGGCCGTCGAGAGGTTAACCCGATGACCAGTACGGTCGACCAGGCGATTTACGACGCCCGCAAGCGGTCAAAGTGGGCAGCGGACCGAGTCGGGTTCCCAACTGATGACAAGAGGTGAGCCCTTCCCTCGAGGCGCCCGCCGTGAAGCGTACATGCTGATCCCAGTTTGATCAGGCCGAGCGTCAAGGCCAATCGTGCAGGCACCAGGGGCTTCCGAGCGCCTGAGGTCCTTCTCAAGTGCCCAGATCAGACGGTCGGTGAGTCGCAGTTGTCTCCCTTTGCCTTTTACCCAACCATAGCAAGCTCACCTACTTTTTTCGCCTAGGCATTGACGTCTGGTCGGCCGGTATCATCCTTCTCTCCATCCTCTCCCGCAAGTTCCCCATCTTCAATTCGAACGACGACACGGAGGCCCTCATGGAGATCGCGACTATCTTCGGCAAGGCCAGAATGGAAAAGTGTGCGCGCGTCCACAGCCGAACGCTCCTCTCTAACGTCCCCGCGATCGACCACGCCGGCCACTCGCTTGAAGCGATCATTCTCAAGACGAACCCGGACCTCTGGACGCCGCACGAGTCGGACCCGGACCCGGACAACCACAAGCCGACGATCGCGCTTGCCCTTGATTTTCTCAAGCAGACGCTCCAGCTCGACCCGTGCAAGCGGATCACGGCATCCCAGGCGCTGAGGCACCCTTTCCTTCAGAGGGAGGGCGTCGACGAGGACGAGGACGGACCGTGCAGGCCGGAAGAGGCTGTCTGCGGGCGGTGGCATCAGATGAACGAAGACGGGTCGAGCCGTGAGTGTGACGTGAGTGGCTTTCTGAATGGCTTGGGAACTGACAGCTTGCTTTGTTCGAAACAGACATCGTCACAGTCGGCGGTGGCATGCACGAAGTGGCGTTTGGCGAGGGCATCGCCTTTGGCACGAACCGTTTGTGTTGCTCCCTTCTCTCCTTGTCCAACGCTCCTCTGACTCCCTTGCCCGTGCTCAATAGCCTGCCCAATCCATGCCATCCACGGCTACTGAGAAGTCGCTTCTCTCTTTGTCTTTCCCCGGCTCATGTCTTTCTCCTTCAGCGCATTCTCTCCTAGCATGATTTCGTTCCCCCTCACGCCACTTCCCTTGCCTATTTTCATCCGTTCCTTTGCACCTCCCAATCCCCATATCACACTTGCCTTGCACGCGAACGCTCACGCTCCGGAAGACGCGCCTCGAACGACCCCCCAGCCGCGGAAAGGCCGAAGGCGAAGAAGGGCCTTCTCACACGTCCATGCTCAGTACCCATAACCAAGCATCTAAAGAAGAAAACTTCGCTGTGGAGTTGCAGGGTCGGAGAAAATGGCGAGCGGAGGGCGATCAGGTGCCGCAGACGAAGCGTATGAGCTTGTCCAAGCTCAGACAATATATGAGGCGTGCGACAGTTCGCTTGATGTTGATAGAGACCCCCATCATATGAGAACCCTCGGGATGGGCTATTAGAAGCAGCGCTCGCTAGACTCGAGGACAGAGCCACTGGCTCGATTGTGCACAATCGGGATTGACCACCTCGGCCTGCCACAACCACTCCTCCTCACGCCCTCAAGAGCCTGCAGAGTGTAGGATAGCGACTGGTGACTGACGCGAGAGTCCGGTCCTGGTCAAGTTGGACTGAGGGACTTCGCGGTCATTGCGCTGGTTCATGATCGCACTCGCAGAGTGCGGTAACGTCACCTTTGAGCCCCGCCTCGCAATCTTCGTCTACCGACACGCATAGCAAGAAAGACTTTTGCGACGGATCGATGGTCCCGAGCTGCTGGTCTCTGCATTTTGCAGCCGGAACATCCAGAGAGTCGAATCACGGCGAGCCCCTCCGACCCTCCCTCGTATTCCCTCCAGTCCCGTTCCTTCTCTTCGAATGACACACAAAAACAGCCAGCCGGGAACCTAATAGAATCACTACACGCATCTCCTGCCTTCCTGTTTCCGTTCGCGCTCTCCCACTCTCTAGACGATGACCGTTGGCGCGACGTAGCGCTTGGTGTGGTACGGGAGCTTGCCGACCTGAGGGGTGGGGAGAAACAGCATGTCAGTTCGAAGGGCCTACTCGACGCTCAAGGGAAAAGGCTGAAGAACGAAGATAGGCGGCGCGCGTGACAGGGACGCGACGGGAATGGACGTGGCGCGCGCATGCACGTAGGCCTTTGACGCCAGAGACCCGTTTGAAACGGCCCCCTTCTTCCATTCGACTCGTCGAACTCTGCCGGACGACTCGAGAAGGAAGACGGGCTGCTTGTCGTGCTGGGCACACGATGAGCCCATTCCCGAGAGGCAGGAGAGAAGAGGCAGCTCCTCGGCTCGCGGGCCGGGTCGAGTCTCGCCTGTCGAGGCACCCTCCCCGGCCTGTCCTGCTCGCGAGCGCGCCTGTCTCCTCTTCCTTCTTTCCCTCCTCCAATGACCACCACAAAGCAGGGTGAGAGCATGACGGCCAGAATCTCACCTCCCATCCAGGAACGTTCTTCATGATCTCGGCCTCCCGCGCAAGGGCGGCCGCCTGCCTTCGGTAGGCGTCGCGGTCGCGCTCGGCGTAGAGGAAGGGGAGGAGGTTGACGCGGTGCTGGTTCTCCTCACGCTTGAGGGCCCTGTGGAACGCGATCCGGACGTCAGTGCGGGGTCGACGA
This sequence comes from Tausonia pullulans, assembly GCA_951802195.1. Classification (NCBI taxonomy): domain Eukaryota; kingdom Fungi; phylum Basidiomycota; class Tremellomycetes; order Cystofilobasidiales; family Mrakiaceae; genus Tausonia; species Tausonia pullulans. The sequence continues at coordinate 1,256,741 of OX637627.1, forward strand.
GTGTAGGGGAAACGGCAGAAGGGTAGGGAGGGGGGCATGGAGAGGTAGGGAAAGAGAAAGCAACGACCAACCGGCCCTTCGCTCCGACCCCCGGGCGGTCGGCCAGTGAGAGAGAGCTCGTTCTGTCGTCGCCCTATGCCTCCCTTGCCCTCCCTCGCTCTCCGCTCCTCGCTCAATGACTTCGGACTCACTCTCGCTCATGGAGCATCCCCAGCTGCTGGTACCACCCAAAGCCCGTGATAAGGCCGAGCGCGGTGACGACGGCGAGACCGGACGGGCCCTTGAACGGCAGGGAGCGCTTGTACTTGAAGGCTCCATAGCCCTCGGGCGGGGGCATGTCTCTGCGGAATGGCAAATCGAGGGGGGGAGTGAGTGAGTTGGCGGGCAGAGAGGGAGAGAAAGGGGATGGGATGGGTCGGGACGAACTGCCGGTAGGGGATGGGAGCGGAGGACACTTGAGAGGGAAGGGAAGCAAAGCAAGAAACGCATGGCGTCGGTGAGCAGCACTCGGACAGCGGCGAGAGAGGAAGGGCGCGGACTTGTGTGACGAGGAAGAGCAGGGGTGGTGGACGTCGGAGGAAGGTGAGAGTGGGCCAGGATGAAGGTGATGCCTCGACCGGGAGAGGTCCGCTGCTCGTCTCAGGCCAGCTCGACCCTCAACCATCATCGCCTCGACACCGCACATGTCGATCGCCCCCGGCTCAGCAGCAAGCCTCCTCCCCGCCTCCCGCGTCCAGTCCGCGCTCGCCGCTGTTCTCCGCCCGGTGCAGCCTTCGCCGTTCGAGCTCCTCTGGGCGTCCCATCCGGCCTGGCCCGCGGCTGCGACCGGGCGGGCCGGTGAGGACGACGAGCCCGCGACGATCGCGTGTCTCGACTCGTCGTTCAACCCTCCGACCGTGGGTGGCCGCGTCGATCAGGGGGAAGGAGGACGCAACATGGCTGACCAGCGCACCCCGGGACAGAACAGACGGCGCACGAGGCCCTGATCTCCGCCCGCCTTCCACCTCCGCGACGATCCTCGTCCTCATCGAGCGATAGCATGAAGAGCAAGCCCTACGCCGGCCATCTCCTCCTTCTCTCCGTCCGCAACGTCGACAAGGTTCTTAAGCCTGGCGACGCATCCTTCGAGTGCGCGCCCTCGTCTTCTCAAACACACACTCGCGACGACGGGCCTCAACTGACGCGCGTCCGTCATACCCCCCCGGTCCGGATAGACAGCGCTTGCAGATGATCCACCTACTTGCCTCCCATCTCGTCAGCACAAAGCGATGCCCCAACATCGCCATCGGCTTGCTCTCGGCGCCGGCGTTCGTCAACAAGGATCGGATCGTGAGGGAATGGTTGCGGAGTCGGAGCGAGGGGGCTACGACGCCACTGAGGAGGCTGGCGTGGTTGATCGGGACGGACACGCTCATTCGGTTCTTCGATCAGCGATGTGCGTCTTGGTCGCTCTCTCTCCCTCAGTTTACTCCTCGCTATCACCCGAATGGGCGAGCGATGGCTGACTGGACTGGATTCTTCTCCCTCTTCTCTTTCTCTCTCTCTCTCTTTCTCTCTCTCTATCTCTCTCTCCTCTCCAGACTACCCAACTGCTCCCCTCCCTCAAGCCCTCGACTCCTTCTTCCATCCTCTGCCACCCAACCCGCCCTCCCTCCTCATCCATTTCCCCCGTAGCGGTAGCGACGGTCTTTCTTCGTCTAACAAGGGCGACCTCGCCGAGGCGTTCTACGCGCAGGGCCTTTTGAGAGATGGGGATCCGATGGAGTGGGATGGGGTCGATAGGGGCTGGGTGAGCTCGACGGTGGTGAGGGAGCGGCTGAAGGCTTTAGATATCGGCGATGGGGTGGAGGGTGGGGAGAAGATGGCACTGGGGGACTTGGTGAGGGAGGGGGTGGAGCGCTTCGCGAGGAGCGAGGGGCTTTATCGATGATGACAGGCAGGCAAAGGTGCATTCTTTTATCGACTGGGTAGACGGGGATCCTTCAAGGGAACCCCCTCAGCAAGTTTCCCCCCAATGTAATCCACCAACCCCTCGCCAGCACCTGCCACCCTTCCTCGCCCGCGATCCTCGTCACGCAATCCATCAGACCCCTGTACGGCTCGTCCTCCGAGACGAAGCCGACGACGTTCTCGCCTCCCTCGGCGAAGAAGGCGACGGACTCCTCGGCTGCGGTGGTCTGGAGGTCCTCTTGGGGTTGGGAGGGGGAGTACGTAGGCGCGTGCGTGCGTTGGAGGGAGAGGCGGGTCGCGATGACTTCAAGGGGGGTGAGCAAGGGGGTCGAGAGGGCTTGGAACTGGGTGAGGCGGAGGAAAAAGAAGCTTAAGCGTGTGCGATGAGAGAAAATAAAAGGGAGTAAGCAGAACAGAGTGACGTACGAGGAAGAAGATGACATAGCGCCACGTTGCAAGGTGGAGCTCGTTCTGCGCTCCCTCGGGGAAGGTGTCCGTCTCGGGATTAGGAAGGATGATAACATCGGCTGAGAAAGAAGAAGAGAAGAGGGTGTGAGCCCGTGTGGCGGGAAGGAGCAGCGGGGGGTTGGGAACCCACCATCTCCCCAGCCAGGTAGCAGAAGTCCTCGGAAGAGGCGCATGACGAGCAGGGTCCAAACGACGTAAAGCGTCGTCGAGGCAAGGAGACCTGGCGTCATGTAGAGCACCCAGGGCTTGGAGCGCTCATAGGGTGTGAAGAGGAGTCGGAGAGAGGTCCGGATGCCCGAGAGGCGACGCGGGAGGATGTAGGGCGTTGTGATGGCCCGGTTGAGGAGGACGGTGAAGGGGAGCGTCACGAGCGTCACAAAGAGCGTCACGAGCGCCATGCTAATCCCGCTCGGGTTGGGCACCGTCGGGGCGCCCGACGGAAGGACAGTCGTGCCTGCGCCGAGGAAGATGATGACGACGGAGAAGGTGATCGTATGGAGGATGATGTACGGGATCAAGCCCTATGGGACGGACGCGCGCGGAGCAAACGAATAATATGTCAGACACGAGGGAGAGGCCATTTCCGTGTGTTCATCCCTTGGACCCACCTTGTAGAGACCGGCGGCCCCCTCGAGCTCCCGCACTCGGACAAACATACGCCAGAGCGAGCTGACAGCTGGGCCGACGCTGGAGGTGAAGCGAGCGAGTGACAAACGTCAGCGCTCCCCTCTCTCGCTAGGCTGGGCCGCAGGCGCGGCGGACAGCCACCCCCCGGTCCCTCGGCGGCCGCCCCGCCTCCAGGAGAACGGACTCACTGCGTCTCATCCGTGTCGTCGAGGCTGAGGCCCTTGGGCGTGAACGTTGCCCGGAAGCGGACGAGACAGCCCCAGAGCGGGACAATGAAGATGGCCCGGAAAGTGACGACGATCTGGGTTGGGTGGATAGTGTGTGGGTCGAGGGCGGATGAGTCGGCGATGTAGCATGAGCACGCGCCATACAGAGCGGGCGATGTGGACAGACATCGATGCCCCAAGAGCGCGGGAAAACAGAGTACGAACGAGGGAGATGATTGGGGCGATGAGGACGAGAAAGAGGATGTCGAAGAGGCCCATCGTGGATCGCGGTGGAGCCTGAGGTGGGCGAACGAGGGAAAGGAGGAGGAACGCGGTGGTACGAGCTGATGAGGCGAGCCTCTGGCTGGCTGACTGGACGAGAGAGAGGCGGTGATCTCGGCCAAAGGATGAATCGATGGTAAGGGATGACGGTCAGACGTCTCACCGCTCCATCCGTCGCTCACTGGCTCCCTCGCCCCCTCCGCCTCCCCCGTCAGCGGGTCCCGCCAGCGCCCGGACCTCCCGCCGCCGTCTGCTTCGTTGTTCCACGCGCCGCGCCTCGCCGCGCTGGGCTGGGGGAACCACGCGTTGGTCTCTGCCCGTGCAACCGACAACCATCAAGGCCATCTCCACCCACGCCTCCCCCTCCCCCCCCTCTCCCACCCAAAAAGCCATGGCTCCCATCTCAGGCACGGCCTCCCCGCTCAAGCAGACCTACTCGTCCAAGGTCGTCACGCTCCCGCACGGCAAGGGCCGCATCCTCCTCCTCGCCGACATCCGCGGCGACATCCTCGCGTGCGTTCAGGCCACGTCGGCTGCTCCCTCTCGCTCTCTTTCTCCCCAGAGGCTGACGCTGCTGCCCACACCCAAGTCTGAACCGCCTCGTCGTCGAGACCGGGGCCATCGCCTGCATTCACACGGGCGACTTTGGTGCGCGCGCTCGTTCTCCAGACCTTGGGTCTCTTGCTCACATCCCCGATCTCCCCCTCCCCCCCGTCCCTCAATCCGACGTCTGCCAGGCTTCTTCGAACCCGACTCGCTCGAACGCATCGCTGATAAGACGCTCAAGCATCTCATCACCTACTCGCCGACGATTCCCCAACCGCTCCGGACGCGCCTGCTCGCGCCGACGCTCTCCCGGCCGAACCTCATCTCGCTCCTCAACCCGGGGGACAGGTCGTTTCCGCTCTCCCAGTTCCCCCAGCTCCTTCCCTCTAGCCAGCGCAAGATTCAGCTCAAGGTCCCGACGTTTGCAGTCTATGGCGCGTGCGAGGACGTCCGCATCATCGAGAAGTGCGTACGAGCCTGCGAATGGGCTGTCATCCAGATCGAGTTGTCCCCGCAGGGGCTTGCACCGGTCTGACCACGCTCTCTTCGACGCCTACTGCAGGTTCCGGACGGGCGAGTATGACATCCCAAACCTGACCGTCCTCGACGAAGCCACGACGCGCGTCCTCGAGGTCGGTGGTGTCCGTCTCCGGCTCTTCGGTCTCGGCGGCGCCCTCGTCATGGCCAAGATGTTTGACAATGGTGAGTTCGGCTTACTCTGTCTCTGTCAGACTGAGTCTACCTGCTGATTTGATGTCTCCCTTCTTTCAGGCGAGGGTAATGGTGAGCTCGGTCCAAACCGATTGAATCGCGGACACGGGCCTCCTGTTGTCCTCGTTGCTGGCTGCTGATCCCGTCCGTCGCCTTGTTTGTCGTCAGCCACCATCGCAGGAGGAGGAGGAACCCTCTGGACGACGACTCTTCAGATCGGAGAGCTTCTCGACACGGCTCAACGTGTGAGTCCGCGCTCGTCCTCTCTCGGACGATGGTATCGGAGTTGGCCCTCGCACACGCGCTCAGACCCTCCTTCTCTTCTCCTTTGCCTTTGTCCAGGTCTACGACCCCTCTGAGACCCGACTCCTTATCACGCACGCCTCCATCGGTCGCGAGCCTCTTCTCGCACTCCTCGCGCTTGCCCTCAAGGCGGACCTGACGTGCTCGGCGGGCCTTCACTTCCGATACGGAGCGTCGTTCAACGACTTCGCTGTCCAGGATGAGGTCGGCGCGAGCTGGTGGGCTAAGGTCGCGCGTGGGAGGGGAAGGTTCATGGATGTCTGGGAGATGGTCAAGGGGCAGGTGGAGAGTGTCATCGAGTGAGTCATGATCTGCGCTCTTCGGCGTGTCGAAGGAAGGCACAAACACTAACCCATCCCTTCGCCCAGCTCCGAGCAAAAGGCCTTCCTCGACAAGGCGCTCGCCATGATCAACCGTTCGCAGACTCCCCCGCCGAACGCTCCCCCCGGAACGCTCTACGCGGATGAGCCTGCATGGAAGAACACTTGGCACTGGAACCTCTCGGACTCGTCGTTCGGCCACCTCATCCTCGACATTCGCGAGGGCCGCGTCTCGGCGGAGCTCAAGAGCCAGGGTTAGCTCGAGGAGAGAGAGAGAGAAGGATAGCAGCTGTCGGAGTGGGGAACTGACGCGAGACTGCACTGCAGGCTTCAACTTTGCCCACCGGACGGCCCCACAGCAGCAGCAGCAGCAGCAGCAGAGCGCCGCTGCTTCCTCTTCCAACGCCAGCGCTACGGCCAACAACAACAACGCCCGTGGTCCCGCCGCCTCCGTTTCGTCAAACAATAACAAGGCGATCCAGAACGGCCCGGCCGCTGTCCCCAACACCTCTGCTCCATCCGCTACCAACGGCGGCGCTCCTACTGCTCCTGTTGCCGCTGCCGCTGCTTCTTCCAGTAACAATAGCAACACGAAGGCTGCTGCTGCCGCTGCTGCCTCCTCTCCGGCTGAGGGTGCTGCTCCTTCCCTCCCGCCATCGGCCCCAAGTCTTAGCAACCGCCCGGCCGCCGCCCTCTCTTCCAACACCACATCTCCTTCCAAGGATACCCCCACCAACGGTGCCTCTTCCTCCTCCACCACTACCCTTCCCTCCTCCGCCATACCTCCGACCACCACGACTCCACCGGGACCCGGCCGGAACCCGCACACGCTCTTCATCACCCAGCTCCAGCCGCCCATCACCGAGCCCGAGCTCCGAAGCTTCTTCGGCCCTGCTGGGGAGAAGATCAAGCTCATCAAGTTTGTCTATGAGGGGCCCGGGGGGACGGGCGCCCAGAAGAGGTTCTGTTACGTTGAGGTGGGTGTTGTCTTGCTGTTCCTTTCCCCTTCATGGAGGAAGACGGGGGAACTGACGTAAAAAGAGGAATGGGTGGTCTCTTGTTTCTTCTCAGTTTTCCAACCGACCAGACATGGATCTCGCGCTCGCGAACCAAGGTCCGTCGCTCAAGGGTGGCCCGCCGCCGAAGGTCGTCGTGTCCGAGCCGCCGATCGCTCGCGGACAGGGAGGGGGAGGAGGAAGCGGGGACTTTACGGCTGGCGGCGTTGGAGGGGGTTCGGTGAGGGGACGCGGAGGAATGAAAGGGTCAGGCAGCGGAGGGAGGGGTGGATTCAGGGGCGGTAGGGGAGGAGGAAGCGGAGGAGGAAGCGGAGGAGGGAGCGGAGGAGGGGGACAGCAGGGCGGAGCGCTGCCAGCGCCTGCTGCTTGAGGAATGTATTGTGAGAAGAGAGGGTGTAGAAGAGAAAGATAGAATGATGGACGTCGTCTTACGCGCCTGCGTTGCGAGAAACATGTCTCAAACGGGGCACTTTCTCCCTGGCTCCATCTACCTATCTCCTACACACCCATTCCTTCTTTTCTATCTTCGCGATCTCACCGCCAAATCAAGCAGTGAGCATCTCGTTGTACTCGTTAAACAATGACGGGGGCTTCCACGTGTTCCTGTTATCGGCGTACCCGAGCCACATGACGAGGTCAAGGGTTCTGGCCTTGGCCGCGCTCTTTGCGGATGGCGTCGACGAAGTCGATGGGCTTTGGGGGCCAGTCTGGCCTTGGCCCTGAAAGCCATGGTGGGCGGCCGCAGCCCCGAGGGTCTGAGGATGGGTCTAGGTCAGCACCCTCAAGCGACGGACGAACAACACAGAGAACGGTGATGGGACATCTCCCCCGAAATGGATAACGCACCAGCAAAGATCCAGCTTCCACCTCCCTCCACCGAGAGCTCAGCGTCGAAGGCCCTCAATATCTCCAGCCGAGACAAGTCGAAGAAGGTGGGGAAGCTCCTCATTGAGGTCGGCCTTCCCCACGAACGAAACCGTAAATGAGAGTTCATCCATAGTATGTAATAACCCTTGGGGAGAAAACTCGGTCAGGAGCCTGAAGGAAAGAAGGGAAGGACCTCCAGACCTGTCCACAGACCTCAGTCCTCATCGGCGCGTCGTACATCTCTGCTGTGGACTCGATCTTGATGATCCTTGAGGGCGCAGCTGAGCATCCAGGACGTCGAGGGTCAGGCATCCGCTTGCGAAAGCACAGCTTGAGAAACTGAGGATGGATACTGTGAGATACCACTGACGGACTACTGCGCTCGACCTTAACATTTGGAGGGACTAAAGGAAGTGGGAGGACGGGCGGGGACCGAGGCCTATCCATCGATGCGGTTCATCTCAAGCTTAGAGCGATGTCTTGGTCGATCCCGGGCATGACGTTTTGGAGGTCGAGGCGCTCGTAGTAGACCAGAGGCATAAAACAAAGCACATCAAAAGACTCTCATGAAGCACGTTACGGAAGCTTGCACCCGCAACTTGACTCTTCGCTGGTACTGACTTCGAAGTTTAAGAAGCTAGAGCCAGTTATCGGACTGCGTCAAGGATAAAAGACAGCAGGGATGGAGTCGACAACACAAATCCGTGTAAATGGACTCATGAGAAGCGATTCAAGGGGGACAGTACCGTACAGAAAGGATCTCCGGAGCCCTCATGCTTGAAAGATGCAGGCTTCCGGCGGCGAGAGCCTTGTCATATTTCTCAGCTGCTGTAAGAGATCGATGACCATCTCGCTGATAGAAGATAGAGCGAAGAAGTTGTCATCGGGACAATGTCAACCTCCATTACATTTCCCGAGTAAGCGGCTCTTTTTCACCTCAGAGTCAGAATGCGAGACCCGACAAGCTCTCTTCCTGAGATGAGCAACCTGGGAAAGGGTCATAATTCCGGCGAGGAATGAATCTGCCAGTCCGTCAGAAGACTGAGAGGCAATTGAACCGCCTTGATTGCTTTTCGAGGCGTAGGCGGTGGAACCAAAGAGCAGTAGCGGTAGCTACCGTTGACACTGATGCCTACCTAGGCGGACGAAGTATCTTGGAAGTGTACGCTGGACACATCGAGAGCGGAGTCCTGTGACATTGAGGTCAGAGTGAATGGAATGGTGAAAAGCGACGCTGGCATCAGCACAAGGCCTTGTCTCGAGCCTTCCTTGAGAACTTCGACCTTGCCAGTAGTTTCTCCCTCTGTTTGTCACGATCTCGCGGACTCGCCATCTTGGCTCTGCACTCGGCCACTTCCGCGTCTGCGCTGCTGCGCATGCGACCTTTCTTTTACCTAACTTGCTTCGGGTATTCTGCGCGGTTCGCTTGTGCAGCATCTTCCTCCCTTGCTCAGCATTCTCTCCCTCTCACCCCTCCCCATTCATATGCTCGCCTCTGCTCCCTCCCTAGCTAGATCTTTTCTCCTTCCTCCCTCTTGCCGTCTCTCATAGGACATGTCGTTCTCTATGCTCGGCCCATGAGTTATATGCAAAATAATGATAGATGAGTAGCAAGATTAACCAACGCCAGATTCCCGCCGTTGGTCGCAGGCAAGTTCTTGCAAGCCACTCCTGCCCAAGGTCACTGGAAAGCGAGCCAAGAAGTTCAGGACGTGTGGAGAGGTGCGTGAGGACTGCCAGAAGCATAACAGCGCATCGGAGCCTTCTATGAAGCTCTTGATATAGCATCTGAAACTCTCTTTGGACGATCCTTGTGTCCAAGCCAAGTTAGCCTCAAAGCGATGGGAGATTGATCCAGGGGTCTATGGACCTCTTCGAAGGCTTGAGGTGGACAAAAAAGTTTCCGAAACGGGCCAGCTGAAGGAGCAGAAGAGACCAAATAGAGCCCGAGATCCTGCTGGCGGTCCAAATTAGATGATGCTTTGTTCGGCCGACAAGATCCGTCTGAATACTCGCTTAGAGCCGAGTAGGATTTACGAGTGAGATGGCGCACGTGCGCAGCGTAGGTTTCATATCAGAGCGAGATCACCTAGGCCGATGAATCGCCTCACTGGTTACCTGATCGACCTCTAAATTCTGCGATTTCCATCGCCACAATCTATTGTTTCTAAGGGAACGAACCAAGAGTGACGCGTCGAAATGAGACGCGAGAGGGAGCGACGTCTCTCCTTCAACCTTCATACAACTCACCCTCCCACCCATCCTCACATCCACCATGAGCCGCAACCGAGGTTCCTCCAGACAGTCTGAAGGTGGTAGCCAAGGTGAGCGAGCGATCCGGCTTCTCTCTCTGCAGACCATTCACTCACTCGCGTGCACCCTCAGAGTCCCAGCTCTGGGCCCAAGTCGTCTCGGCGCTCAAACCGGTTCCCAAGGACCAGGATCGACTCGCTCACGTCCGCTTCTCGCGGCTCATGTCCGACGGCACAAACGAAGGCGAGGAGTACGTCGCGATGCGTGAGCGGACGCTTACCCAGCTCGACGAGGAGGAGCGCGCGTTGAAGCGCGACATCGAGTAGGTGCCCTTCCTCTGTTCTTTGCGTCAAATGACACTGATGGTGGAAGCGTTTGCAGAGCATTCGAAAAGGCCCAGGAGAAGTTGCAGATCCTCATCGCCCTCCGAGCGGTCTCGCCACCAAACCCGACAAGCCAGCCTCTCCCTCCGACGTCTATCCCGACGCGACTCAAGATCAAGTCGGACCCGTCCGCGTCGCCTTCGTCGGCCGCCCGTTCGCCCTCCCAGCCGCGGTCTTCTCCCGCACCAGTGACGCCTGGATCGTCCCAGACGTCCATCGGGAAGGAGTCGAAAGCATCCGCAGGCGTGTCTGGCGGCAGTGGTGGAAGCGCAGTGATCGGCGCGGGTGGGGTTCGCAACAAGGCGGTGGGCCTGGCGGCGCAGCTGCCCTTGACGGATGGGAGGAGGGTCGCGTTCAAGGCGCCGACAAAGCCAGGGGAGAACCCACCGGGCCCAGGGGAAGGCTGGATATTGACAGTCGTCAAACGGTGTCTCAATGCCGAGAAGCACAAGTGGGTATCGTCGCTGTCAGGTCGATTCGACGGCCAAGAAAGGAGCTCGACGGTCTGATCAACTTGCCCTCCCAGATACGAGGTTATTGATACAGACGAAGACCCTCCGGCGTGAGTGTTCATTCTCGTTCCCCGCAGCACGCGCGTTGTCGAGATCGCCAGCTGACACTTCCTCTGCTTCACAGCACCTACATTACCAAGCTCTCCAACCTTATCCCCCTCCCAGACAAGTACGCCGATCCTTCGCACCCGTCTCACCCTGCCCGGTACGACTCCCGGCCAGCTGGCTCTACGGTCCTTGCTCTGTACCCGGGGACATCGACTTTCTACAAGGCGACCGTCATTTCGCGGGACAAGTCGAAGGCTGCTGGAGAAGGCAAGTACAACGTTAAGTTCGAGGATGACGACGATCAGGTGCACAGCTTGGAAGTTGGAGAGGTGGCTGAGTGGCCGGGCAAGTGAGAGTGGGAAGAGCCCTCACATGTGTTTGTTTGTGTTGATGCTTGTGCGACGACCATGCTATGACCTGTATTAACGACGATACATATTATAAGACGTGTAGAGCAAACCGTTCAGCTGCCTAGTACCCGAGCATCTTCCAGATCCAACTGCCATACACCCGATTGACCCTTGTCTCGGGGGCCTCCATCTGCTCCCTCTCGCCCTTCCAAGCCGGCGCCGACGCCTCCTTTCCACCACCTTCCCCGCCCGCTGCAGCAGTCCTCTCCTGAGCAAGAGGTACCTCCATTGTTGACGCAATTGCCAACAGCAGCGATAATGATAAATCATCCGCCGCCGATACGGAGATTGGTCTCGCCTCCGCGAGCCTTGTGATCTGCGAGGGCGAGAGCTTGCGGAGGAGTGAGGCCGAGGACGCTTGTGGTTGCTCTTCGGACTGGTCATCCGGCGTTGCGGTTGTTATTGGGAGAGCGACGTTAGCTTGGAGTCTCGGGGAGAGAAATAGTGTTGTGGGTGAGGGAGTGGGGTCAGTGGCGACGGAGTCGGTTGGAGAGGGCGAGAGGAAATTGAGATGGAGCGAAGGAGGGGGGAGGGGCGGGAGGGGCTTGGTGTGCTGGTCATTGTTGCTGGCGAGCACGATGGGGAGATGAGGTGGAGAGGGTGTAGAGGGCGGCGAGGCTGGAATGGGAAGAGGGGATGGAGAGGCGATAGTGGTGAAGACGGCGATGGGGGCTGAGGTTGGCGGGGTGGCCGTTTCCCCCTTGACGTTTCGAACGACTGTTTCGGGCATCGGTGTTTCAACGGGTGCAGTGGTGTCAAGAACCTCTGGAGATGCGAATACGGCTCGCGGAGCGCAGAGCGGAGAGTCGTCAGGTCCCAGAGCAAGCGAGAGGAGCGGCGGGCTGTTGATAGACGAGGAGTCCGTCGTCAGAGGTGTCGAGGGGAACGACGGGCCGACCGAGGAAGCCAGTGAGGGCGAGGAGGCGGAGCTGACGAGAAGTGGCGATGGCGAGGACGGAGAGGGCGGGGGAGCCATTTGAGCGATGGGAGTCGGAAGGGAAACAGCGGCGATGACCAGAGGAGATGGCGAGCAAGGTGGCGGTGATGGAAGAGCTGCGGCCGTCGCAGATGGCGCCGGAGTAGCAAGGGGAGACGGAGGAGGCGAAATCGAGCGTTCATCGACTTGATGCTGCGTGTCAACGATGATAGACGGCGACATGCCCTGCACTGGTGCTGCGGTCGTTGACGGCGAGGGTTTCAGAGCAAGAAGCATAGGTGCGGCAGCCACAAGCTCCATCTCTGGCTCTTCGTCGTCCGGACCAGGGGGCGCCATGATCTCCTCCATAACAGTACCGATGGCCTGGAGAAGGTATGTCCCAAATCAGCACGCTGGAGAACCACAGAATGGAGCAAATGGGTGCCCACCTCGACGGTTACTCCGAGTCGGAACAAGACGGCCATCATGCTGAGCATGCCGCTCCGGAACGCTGAGTCCATCGCGAGACGAGCGACGGCCATCCGACCGGGCTGGTGGCCAATTTTGAGGCTAATACCTGGTGTCCGCCGTTGCATGATGATTGTCGTCAGCGCACGGAGCGAGCGTCTATCGCCGGCTCATGCGGTGAGAGCTGACCCCTCCTCTGGGCGATCCGGGCCAGGTAAAGCAGGAGCGAGTTGGACTCGTCGTCGGCCTCGAGCAGCCGCATCGTCGGATTCGCCTGCGTCTTGGCGGTGAAGGCTGGTGCAGAGAAAAACAGAACGAGAGGAAGGTAGCGAGGAGGAGTATGGGCGCGTGAATTACACGGCTGAGGGGAGGGAGGGGAGGGAAGACGACGACAAACCGACGTTGAGGGCCTCTTGATGGGCCAACCAGCCTCGACTGGGGGGCGGGGGGACATCGTCGCGAGCGCGAGTTTTGCCCATCGGATAACAAGAGCTAGCGGTGGGTTGTGGTGGTGGTTGGGGCGTACATTGTCCTCCCCTGTGGCTCGTCCGACCGCTGGGGAGAACGCGGGCTCGGCTCCCGACAAGGTAGGTCGTCCGACAGACAGGGGATCGGAGAGAGGGAGGGAGCTGAACGAGGGACTGCCGGCCGGCCGGGTCCTGAGCGCGTGCGCCACGTCATCTTTGAGTCATCTTTGAGCCATCTGGAAGAGGGTTGACATCCTTTGGGTAACTGACACGCGTCTGCAAAACGTGAAACGAGAGAGATCGGTGTATGTGGCGAACTGCGGAGGACAGAGACGTGGCGAAGACGCGAACCAAGCGGGCTGGGCCGAGAGACGCGTCGAGCTCGGGACAACGCGTCTCACATTCTTGTCTCAACCTTCAACCTCCACCACGCCTCGCCACCATCGTCATCGCACTCACTTCTGGTGGACTTCGATTCGTCTTGGCTTGAGAGACTGGATCGATATCAAACACCGGCCTTCATCTCCAAACAAGGCCCCGCTCTCTACGCCACCGGCCTCGACCTCCACCTCGGCCTGCCTCTCGGCTCACCCACTCCCTCCCTTCGTGTCTTCTCCGTGCCTTGACCTTGACCTCTCGCCTCCACTGTGAGTCTCGGCTTTTCATCCCGCAGGACAATTGCTACAGTCTCATCTTCTTCTTCCCAATCCAGCATGGCTCCTCCGATCGTTTTCAAGCCAGACGCACCCGCCGGGGCTTCCACTTCCACTCCCTCGTCGTCCGCCTTCCCCTTGTCCAAAGTAGTCTCATCCAAGCCTCGCATTTCTACACCACCAATCTCATCCACAGATCCATACTCCTCTTCCGTGATCTCCGCCTCGGCCAAAATCGCTGACCGCAAGGCCCACCACGCCAAGAAGCAAGCGACGCTCCACAACAGCTTCTCCAAGCAGGTCACTAGGTCCACCTCCCCACTAGCCGTACCAACCACCTCTGATAGCGGTGCTAGAGGGACAAGGGCCAAAGGCAAGAGTCGCGAAATCGAGGGAGACAGTCCCTCGGTGGGCAAAGGCGCGTCGGGACACCCGGCCACCGCCTCGCGTGCACTTGATGGGTCGGTGGTGAATCTGACGACAAAGGCGACGGCGATGACGCCGGGTCGCTTCGAGGTTCCAGCGAGCTTCTCGGGCTCGACGAAGCAACCGATCTTCTCAACTCCTCCCGGCGGTCGAGGAGGAGGCCAAACTTCGCGCCCGACATCGGTCTCGTCCGGGCAGTGGCGACGGCCGCCCGAACATTTAATGACAACAATTGACCTCGCCAACGACGACATGGATGAGGTAGAAGCCAAGCTCGAGTACACCGACTCAGACTCTGGTTCGTTCGACCCAGAGCGGATTCGTCAACGCAGCGCTCTCAAGAGGCGGAAGCTCAAGCGGGACGTGGCTAGCGCCTTGCGCAGCGGGACGGCGACGCCGGCAACAGTCTCGAGGGCGCTCTCACCACCTCCATCGGCTCAACCGGGGACCCGTCTGAGACGAAGCTTGAGCGCTCATCTTCCGATCCACGAGCCGTCGCCGACCCCGGAGCCCGAGGCCTTCGCCGCCGCCTCGAAGGAGGAGGAGCTGGAGGAGATGTTCGCGCTCTCGCCCTCTTTTCCTCCAAATAACGACAATCTTTCAAGCGACGACACCTCTCAGGCGTACGAGAACGCTCCTCGCAGCATGGTCTCTCCGACAGAAAGTCTCCGCCCGTTCGTAGAAGGCTATATCCCGGGCCCGCCGCGGCCCAAATCCACCTACCAGAAAGCGGTGGAGCGGCACAATCGGGAAAGGGACGAGGCGACGAAGCTCAAGGATCTTCGTCGGCCTCAGAACCCTTGGGAGACCAACGAGGCGTACGCTCGGCGGCAGGCGGAGCTCGCTGAGTACGAGGAGGCGTTGGCTCGGGCAAAGCGGGCAGAGCAGTTCCCTCCGGTCCGGACGCACAAGCGGAAGGCAACCATCGAGCTTGAGACGCCCGAAGGCTCGGAGGAGGCACCGGAGGAGGCCCAGCAGCAGCATCCGTCTCACTCTAGTGCCTCGTCCAGGAGTATTGTTGAGGTCTCGCCTGGTTCTTCACCGGACGATTCGCACCTGCTCCCCTCGCCACACCCTCAGCCACGGAAGGTTTCGGCAACTGGCTCCTCTCAGCAGAAGCCCAGTCAAGCGCCTCCCTCGCAGCGAGAGCCGCCGCACTCTGTCGATCCGTACTCCTTCTACGACGCTCCTCGATCCTACGGCAACCCAACAGAGTCTCAACAGGAGCAACAGTCGTTCGTATATCCGCAGACGCAGCAATCGGTTGTGGACCAGTTCTATAGCATCAATCCATACCACCCTGCGCCCTTCCAGAACCTTCCTCCTGCGCTCTCAGACGTCCTTCCGCTGAACCCGCCGATAGGGACTCCCCCGGAGAGCCACACGGGCTGGGACGGGGAGGAGACATTCCCTGTGCACGAGACTCCCATCGCGCCATTTGGGGACACTCTCGATTGGGAGGCGTACGAGTCGGCCAGGCGGCAACAACAACAACAGCATCTGCAGCCTGCCTCACGCTCCCATCCGGCGCGCCTTGCAGCTGGTTCTGATCGCCCCTCCGCGTCCTCTCAGGGCTCTTCCTCTCAGACGCTCCCCCCTGTCATGTCATCGAATCCTGGGTCGTCGTCTCAGGCCGGCACTCACCAAACCGCCGACGAGGATACGTCGCAGCCTCATTCTCGCGCTCGCCAGCCGAGAATTCTCGTCGAGGCCACGCCATCGCCGACGTCGGCTGGCAGTGGGAGAACGTTCAGACAAACTATCCGGATCTTGGGTTCGTCAAGCGAGGCGCAGACAGAGGATAGGCTCAAGGCGGGGGTCAACGACGATGCCGACGAGCCTCGTCCGTATCGGGGGAGAGTCCTTGTTCAGGAGACACAAGGGTTGCCGATGAAGAGCCTGCGATGCACCACGGACGGATCGGCCTACGAAGGGTCGTTCATGCCTGAGACTCTGTGTGGTGGGGCAGAGAGTCAAATGAGACTGAGTCAGACGGTGCGGAAGATCTCTCCAAGTCACTGCCCATTCTCCTTTGCTGTCTTTCTCTGATTGACTTATCTTCCTTTTTTTTCTTTTACAGAGGCCCCTCCTCGAGATTCAGCAGCTCAAACCTATTAAGGAGGCCTCGCCATTGAACGCCAGCCCGGAACGGATGAGTCAGAAACAGCGCATGTTGGAGGAGGACCACTTGGTGAGCCACTGACAATCTTCACGATCAGCTTTTTTTTCCCGCTGACCGAGTCGCATCCTAGCGACCCCAAATTGACTTCTCGCTTCGTCGCAACAAAACGGCCTTTGGCCCGACCTCGCCCTTCCGGGCCGGCGACAGCAGCAAAGGCAGGGGCAACAGTCGCAGGTCGCCCTTTCTGCCACGGTCCCCATCCAAGGGCATCGACACGTCCCCCCACAAGGCGTCGCCTCTACGAGCTCAGATACTCTCTGCCGGAGACGACCAAGCGATGGCGATGGACCTAGTCGACGTCGACAACGACGAGGGCGACCAGCTGCCTCCCCTTCCGCCACCGCGGCACGTTCCCTCAGTCCCAACCATCATCGGCCCCGTTAGTCCCGCCGTACCTCGCGTTCTCTTCAAAAGCCCAGAAGTCACATCCTCGGCGGATGTGACGCCCAAGACCGCTCTCCAGAGCAGCGGTGTCAGAGCTCCAGTCACCTCGGGCTCCCCCTCAACGCCCAAGTCAGCCATCCAGGGCTCGTCTCGTCGCCCTAGGAGATCCCTAGGATCCTGGAAAACGATTGATCCGGCCTTGGGCCAGCTGTCTGCCGTCGGAGGAGCCCTAACTGTCGCTTTCGCCACCATGACGAATGACCGCACCAGAACGAGCTCCAGCAGCAGCGGTGCTGGCGAGGAGGGCTCCGGTTCCGGAGGTTACGCCAATGAAAAAACCCAGAGTCTGGACGACGAAGAAGGAGATGATGGCTCCGGTTCCTACCACCCTTCCAAGATCGCCGCCGTCCAGGCTCGCAAGCGGCGCGAGGCAGTGGCCAAGCTGTCGCAAGCGAGGTTATCTCAGTTCGCGTTTACGAGAGCGCGACAGCCAAGGGAGGTGGATACAAGTGGAAGGCTCGATGGGGAGCTTGATGAGTTGAGTGAGGAGGAGCTTGAGGGAGAGGGGAACGTGCAGGTTGTGGAGTCGAGTCAAACGCAGTGGCTTGAGCTCAAGCCGATGGTGAGGTCGGACTTGAGAAAGGTCCCGAGCCCCCCGAGGCATCAGGTCATCGTCGATGCGACGTCGCGGTTGCCGGAGGCGCGGAGGCGGCGGTTTGAGCGGCAGCAGAGGCAGCAGCAGACGAGCGTTCTTACGGTGACATCGTCATCGTCTGGGCACGACCCGTCGTCAACCTCAGAGCTCACACCGCTGCCGGAGGAGATGGAGGAAGATGACTCAACCCGGTCGTCATCAATCTCGCCTCCTCCAGGAGAGACACAGTTCCAAGAAGCGCAGGTCTCTCCTGCATTGGACGAGCCGATGGACGAGGACGAGGACGAGGACGACAGCGACGATGATGACAAGCTGGTGATCCCCAACTCGCAGCCGCCGACACCGGCCTCTTCTCGCATTGCAGCGTGGTTCACCACAGGGGCGGACCCACCGCTGAAGTTCTTCCGGCAGCTCGCCGCGGAGCGCGCTGAGCAGGGAAAGAAGGAGTTTGCTGAGTGGCGAAGGAAGAAGAAAGAGCAGGAGAAAGAGGAGGAGAGGCGCCAAAGGCTCAGGATGGAGGTTGATGGTGAGCTAAAGCTGTTCTTCATATCGTCTCTCTGATTTGAGAACTGATGCATTGCTCTCCACATACTTAGACGGTTCGGACGAGGAGACTCAGCCATTGCCGTACGCCCACCCGTTTCTCGTGCGCGACGCCTCGGCGGAGCCCTTAGAGGACTTGGGCCCTCCATCAGTGTCCCTCAGTCGACCCGCAATCCAGTTGTCCGCTCGTGGCCACGATTTAATCGTCATCTCCGATAACGAGGGCGGCAATCGCATCGCCGAGGAGTCCGACGAGGACTCGTTTGTCCCGTCATCGCAGACGCAGCTGCTCTTCCCGCTCTCTCACAGTGATCGCCGCCGCCCTCGGTCGTCCTCGTCGCCTGCGACCGTCGAGGAGGAGGAAGAGCCTATGGAGGGGCAAGAGAACATGTTATCTGCTGGCCCGGCTGCTTCGCCGACCAAACTAGCGCCGCTGTCGACTGATGCGAACGTGATCGTGGTGGACGACCCCAACAACAATGATGATCCAGACCGGACGATCGTCGTACCTTCCCACGGTGGCGTTAGCAGTCCCTCCTGCTCGGCCATCTCCTCCTCCACCCATGACGAAGGGTCAGACCTTCCTCCAAGACATCGCAACAGACAACTGCTCTCCCGGCGCCTGTCGGACTCTGGGTCGGGCGTCGAGGCGGGATACCTGAGCGCATCGCAGTCCACGGTCGAGCGCAACTTTGCGCCGGTGTGGACGCCGTCGTCGTCATCGTCGACTGGAAGTGTTGAAGGCATGGGGGAAAGTCTGTAGGAAGCTCGCATGAGATGATGATGTCTGGTGTTCGTGCGTCCGCGTACATCCAGTCTGTCTATTTCTCTGAAATCTTGAATTGCCTACTCTTCATTCCGCTGCGTTCCCTTCGTACTGGCGGGTTCCTCCCCGAGACAGTTCGACTTGCCTTGCGACCATGCAGATGTTTGCGAGCAGACCCTCGAACCGAACGACGCGTCCATCTCGGCCTCAGAAGCGCGACGCGTGGTGCTGCGCAGGCGAGGTTGCTTTCCGCCTCGCGCCAGGCATGAGAGGGCGCCCGACGAGCGAGGCCCGCCCGGCTAAGAGCCAGGCGACGTTTCATCCAACTGGCCCCCTTCTCCGACGTCCCCCATCCTTCTTTCTCTTCGGCTCACCCACCCAGCTCTCCTCGTTCACGCCATCTGCACCCCGCTCGCGAGACCCGCGCCACCCATCCCTCATCCTTTGTCCTCAGAGGGAGCCCGACGTCGCCCGCTGCCCACCCCTAGCGAGACGTCACCCAACCTTCCCCTCCTCCCCCATCCACCCGACACCTAGGCTTCCTCAACCATGGCCGCCCGACTTATTCAGTTTGACGACAGGTGAGGGAGCGCTTTGGCCCCTCTCCAGCTTACTATGCACTGACTCACCCCTCCAGGCTCTTCTGGGCGCCCCTCTCGAGTCCTGTCCCGTCAGCGGCGACGCTCAACGGCTCGGCGGCGAACCGGCGCCATCCAGCGACGGCGGCCAACGGCGAACATCCGAGCTCCCCACCACCGAGCGGCGAGAGCGAGTCCGACGATTCGGACGCAATGGAGACCGATACCGACGGTGCGACGACGACTGGCGACAGCGGAGCGACGAGTGTCAGCGGCGGTGACGGCGGTGTGAGCAGCAGCGTAGAAGAGGTCGAGCGCGCCCTCCGCGCCGCTGGAGCGCGCAAGGGCAAGCAGCGCGAGCTCTTCTGGTTCTCGGTCGACGACGAGCTCGTCTACCAGAGCTTTGCGAGTGACTTTGGACCGTGAGTAGGGCGACGAGTTGCAGGAGCGGAGGGGAGGGGAGGGGAGGAGAGCGAGGGAGGGAGGGAGCCTAAGGAGGCGCGCGCGCGGCGTGTTGCCTACCTGCCTGCCCTGCCTCCTTCGCCCATCCTCGCTTCTCCCTCCTTCACTGTCTGTATCGGCCAAGGCTGCGTGGTCAACCGCTTCTCGAGTTGCGTACTGATGGTCAATCTTCACACTCTCCTCCAGACTCAACATCTCCATGGTCTACCGGTTTTGCCTCTGTGCGTCGGGTCGTTCCCGCTGGCTCATGATCTGTAGCCTTGCGGGGTGCTTGCTGATGGACATGTCATCGACCCATTAGACGTGCACGAGCTTCTCCACGTAAGCTTGTTCAGATATCTCTTCTGTTTCTCTAGCTACAATGCTCACGCATCAACGACACAGGACCCTGCCCGCGCACATTGCTCTCTTGTTCTCTTCTGCTCCGACGACCCCAAACCTAAAGCCAATGCCGCGCTTATCATGGCTCTCTACATCGTGAGGGACGCGTCTCTATTCGCCTGTCGATTTCCTGAGCTGACGGTCGAACCATCGCAGCTTATCGTCAAGCGGAAGACGCCGTCTGAAGCGTTCCACCGTGAGCGAGCCACGCGATCTTGTTTGGTTATCGCCTTCCCTTCTCATTACCTCGTGTTCGTCTCCCTCAGCCATAGCGGATATAGAATTCCGGCCGTTCAGAGATGCTGGCCGAGGCAGGGGCGACTTTGACCTCAGCATCCAGGACTGCCTCTTTGGTGTCTACAAGGCTCTCAAACTTGGACTGTTGAACCTCGAGGAATTTGATTTGGCACGTCTGGCACCCATCAGCAGGACAGGACAAGGCACGCCTCGCTGACGACGGCCGTCTATTGCAGGAGGAGTACTGTTTCTACGAGCGCGTCGAGAACGGGGACTTTAACTGGGTCTCGAAAGGTGCGATCTTGCCTTGCTCCTGGACGACAGTTGCTGATACTTGCCTCGGAGTCCAGACTTTATCGCCTTTGCTTCGCCTCAGGACAACCAATACGTCCGTTCTCTCTCGAACCCTAAGGCGACGTCAGCCTTCCCGGCCAAGAAGCTCCCGAAGGCGTACATCAACGTCCTCGAGTATTTCCAAGCGAACCGCGTCCAGCTCGTTATTCGGGTGAGCGGCGTCGTTCCTTCCTCTTTGCACTCCCCACACTGACAACCAATTTCCCTCCAGCTCAATAATCCGCTATACGACCAGCGCGATTTCGAGTCGCGAGGGATCGAATTCAAGGACATGTTCTTCGAGGACGGGACGAATCCGTCCAAGGAGATGGTCCGCGCCTTTCTCGCCGATGCCGAGCGTGTTATCTCGGCTGGCGGAGTTATTGCAGTGAGTGTCCGCTTTCGAAGAGTGTCCGTGTTCTCTCTTGGGGCTGAGGTTCCTCCTCCCTCAGATTCACTGCAAGGCCGGCCTCGGCAGGACGGGATGCCTCATCGCCGCCTGGCTCATCTATAAGCATGGCTTCACAGCCGGCGAGGCGATCGGCTATATGAGGATTTGCAGAGTGAGCAACTTTGGAGTCTCGTCCCCTCGAGGCTCTGCTGACTTGGCCTCCTTTCATCAGCCCGGCATGGTCGTCGGCCCCCAGCAGCAGTACATCCTCACAAATCATCTTGAATGGGTCAAATGGGCGGGGGCCGATGAGGCGCTCGCCGCGTACAAGGCCGAGCTCGCCGCTGCTGCATCTGCCGCCTGCGCCGCCGTTTCCTCCTCTATTCCTCCGACCTCTTCCGCTAGCCGACATGTCACGCCACCAGCCGAACCGCGGTCGATCTCTCGGGTGGACCCATCCGTTCCGGCCGTCACACCGGCGCGGCATGTCGTCTCGCTCAACGCGGCGACTAACGCCATCTCGCCTGTCGGTCAACCTCGTAAGGTACCTGGTCGCCCGTTGGTCATAGTTCTTCATCCCTAAACTGACTAGCTCTTCCTCAGACACCCCTGGCCAAGCGCTCAAATCGAGACGTCGACTCAGACGACCTCGACGACGATCCGCTCGGCCGGTCGCCGCCACACAAGTACCAGCGCGCCAAGTCGGAGGACCCCATCCCGATGCTGTCTGCCGGTCGACTCCCGACGCGGAGCACAGCCCAGCAGCAGCTACAGATGCTCACAAGTCCCTCCAAGGCGGTTAAGCCCGGCGCCGCATCTTCCTCACGGAAGCATGCGCCCCCAGCCACCGTAGCGACGACGTCCAAGAGGGCTGTCGGCGTGGTCACCCCTCTCGCCGGCTCGCGGATCGCCATCTCGACGCGTCGGATGGCCCAGCAGCCCGCTACGGAATCGAAGCTCGTCCGTGGGCCAGCTGGCGGTGGCAGCTCGCGGCGAGGCCCATCCTCGCCCTCACCCATGATCTCGTCAAGGACAGAAACTGCAGTTGCCCCTGTCCCTCTTCGGCCTTTTGGGAGCGGCGCGGTGAATGTTTGGGCGGCAGGCCGGAGCCAAGAACACAACCAGGCAACTTCGGCGACTGCTGCTTCTGGTGTGCCGCCCTTGTCGCCGGCCAAGACCGCTGGGGCCAAGCTTGCAGGCATCCTTACCCGCGCCGAGGTTTCGCGGCTCCAGCTCGAGAGCCAGAAGGCGGGTGTCAGTGGTGTCAGTGTACGCACGCGAGGTCTCCGCCGGCGGAGGTCGTCGTTGTCGACGACGGACGTTGACAGGTGATCCCGATCGATTCGTTCTCTCTTGCCTGCTCTCCTCCATCTCACTTGCTCTCTTGCTCTCTGCTCTCTTGCTCTGTGTGTTCTCGTCTCCTCATCGGTCACTTTCCCTCGTTTCTCCATTCAGCTATATCGTGCCCCTCCACCTTCGTTTGATAGCCAGCCAACTCAGCCTCTTGTTCCTCTCTTTGTAGCCTTCTTCAGCATGCCATGACTCTTCACGAACTCTTGCAGATCGAACCAGCAAGCACGGGCCTCGACGACGCGCGCCAGTGCCGCCGAGTGCCGCACTCGCGCTCCGTTCTTCCGCCGTGCGGAGCGAGAGCTGGCTGGCGAAGCGGCCCTTCGTTTTCAGCTTGCCCCGCCGCCAACCATCTCGAGCGCTTCACCTTTCCCCCTTCCTTTCTTTCTTCCCTCACCTTCGCCCCCGATGTTCGCCCGCTCGTTCACCGCCCCGCTCGCCCGCTCCGCCCGCGTTGCGGCGATCCCCCGGCCCATGGGAGCGACCGCCTCGCTCCTCAGCAAGCGCTTTGCTTCGTCGACTCACGAGGTCTGCCTTCGCTCTCGTCGCTGCCCTGACGCCCCCTTCGGGTCGCGTTCGGGCGAGACTGTATAGGAGCCTGCTTGTCTCTGACACGGCAACTGTTTCGTGCCTTCCTGCAGATGACCGTCCGCGACGCGCTCAACGTCGCCATGGAGGAGGTCAGTTTCTGTTCGGTCGCGTTGGGGCGGGCGGGCGCGGACAAACGGAGCGGCGGCGGAGACGAGCCAGAGCCGCTCGCCGCTGCCGCCTTCGCGTTCCTTTCCTGGCTCGCCGACTGTGCGCTGCCTGGGTTCCCTCTCGCTGACTGTGCCTCGTGTTACATCTGTGCAGGAGATGATCCGGGACGAGACCGTCTTTATCATCGGTGAGGAGGTCGCCCGATACAACGGAGCGTACAAGGTCCGTTCCTTCTCAGCCTCTCTGGGTCGTCGTGGGTCGCCGGCCGGCCCGCTCGCGGAGGGTCGTTCGACCCTGTCTTCTGCCCCCATCTTTTCCGTCCTCCACGTCGCCTTCCCTGGCTGATCTCCCGATGCCCTCGCTGTCCATTCCACCAGGTCACCAAGGGCCTCTCGGACAAGTTTGGAGAGGACCGTGTTATCGACGTGCGTCCTTCGCCCTCTGCCTCTCCCTGGCTCGCCCCAACGAGAGCTGAATGCGTCCTGCTCTTCTTATCGGCTTCTATGGGATCCTCCAGACCCCCATCACTGGTGCGCGCATTGATCGGTGACTTGTTTGGATACAACTGCTCGATACTGATAGCTTTCCTTCTCATCGCGCCCGTGCAGAGTCTGGCTTCGGAGGTCTTGCCGTCGGAGCTGCCCTCGCTGGTCTCCGGCCCATCTGCGAGTTCATGACCTTGTGAGTGCACGGTCTGTTGTTCTGAACTAGCTAGCCAGACTAACGCGTGCCATGTTCGCAGCAACTTCGCGATGCAGGTCCGTCGCGCTACGCTGCATCCGCCACCGCGTGCCTACCCTCTTGACCTGACCCTGACCCCCCCCCACCCTCCACTCCCTTCAGGCTATCGACCAGATCGTCAACTCGGCCGGAAAGACGTACTACATGTCTGGTGGCAACGTTCCCTGCCCTGTCGTCTTCCGTGGACCCAACGGTGCCGCCGCTGGTGTTGGAGCTCGTTCGTCACCCTTCGTTCGCTTGTTCACCGCCATCCATGCTGATTCCGCCCCTTTATGAGCATAGAGCACTCTCAGTGCTATGCCGCTTGGTACGGATCGATTCCTGGTCTCAAGGTTGTCTCTCCCTACAGCGCTGAGGACTGCAAGGGACTGTTGAAGGTGAAGGGATGATCTAAGCGAATTCGAGTCCGAGCGACCCCCTGACCCCCTCCCCCTTCCCCTTTCGCTTCCCTGCAATCATCTACTACTCTTTGCCACCCTGTTCTTCCCATCCCCTCCATCAGGCCGCCATCCGCGACCCGAACCCCGTCGTCTTCCTCGAGAACGAGCTCATGTACGGTACCACCTTCCCCATGTCCGAGGCCGCCATGAAGGACGACTTCGTCCTCCCCATCGGCAAGTGCAAGATTGAGAAGGAGGGTTCCGACATTACCGTCGTTTCTCACTCCAAGTCGGTTGGCCACTGCCTCGAGGCCGCCGAGCTCCTCGCTAAGGAGGGCATCAACGTTGAGGTCATCAACCTTCGCTCCATTCGCCCTCTCGACATCGAGACTATCATTAAGGTGAGTCGCGCCCTGGTCCTGTCTTTGCAGGTCTTCGTTAAAGGCTCTCATCTCTCTCCTAGTCCGTCAAGAAGACCAACCACCTTGTCACCGTTGAGGGCGGTTTCCCCATGTTCGGTGTCGGGTCCGAGATCTCCGCTCAGATCGCCGAGTCCGAGGCTTGGGACCACCTCGATGCCCCCGTCGAGCGTATCACCGGTGCCGACCTCCCGACCCCTTACGCCCAGAACCTCGAGCAGTTCGCCTTCCCCGAGTATGTGGCGGTTTCGTTTCTTCTCGAGAGTCGTGACTGACTTGTGTTCGTCCTCCCTCTCCTACAGCACCGAGATCATCGCCAAGGTCCTCAAGCGCAACCTCTACCGCTCGTAAATTGGATCGCTTCCCCTTTTGACTTTGGTTGTGTAGTCCATCTCCCCCTCCCTCTCTCTCCATTTGCACGGGTGGAGAGCTCGGCTCTCCTCACATTTCTTTACCTTTTCTTTCTCCGTTTCTCCTGGCGCGACTGCGCGATAGATTCTCTTGATGTTCTTCGCATGTGAGAGGAAAAGGAGAGGTGGGGATCCATGGTCGTCAAGGAAGGAGAAATACGCCTGCGGACGCTACTGGCGGCGGGACATCTATCTCATGCAAGTCGGCGAGCAGAGGCGACCTCCAGCGAGCGCTCGTCCTCAGTCAATCTCCAACGTCATCCCACCTGTTTCCCTCCACTTCTCCATCCGCCCTACTCGCCGCCGCCGCTTTCCAGCCATGTTCATGATCAAGAGCAGTCCGTCGAGTCTACTCTTATTCCCCGTCGTCTTCGCTCGTGCACGCGCTGACCGACTTCCTAACCCCCCCCCCCCCCTCCGCCCCGCTCTGCCGCCCCTTCCCTCAATTATCCACCCACTGCCCCACCCCTCCCTCCTCTTCAGTCTTCGGCCGGATCCTTGGTGAGAGCTGGTCGTGCTTGCCCAGTCTTTCTCTCTCATTGCTGACCAGCAACGACGATTCTCTCCCCCCTCTCCTAGGCGACCCGCAGAACCCGGAGATCGTCCAACTCAAGGCCGGCATGCTCTTCCTCGTCCGGCCTGACAGCATCAAGGGTTCGCGCGAGTGCATGTACGGGGTCTCCCTCCATTCCCTTACTCTCTCAGGTGTGCTGACGACAGAGCATGCGCCTCCAGCTTCAAGGACGCCGTCGCGACCGTCCGCCGGACCACGGCCGAGCACCAGTATCAGCTTGTCATCACCCGCGCGTACGAGGAGGGCGAGGCCGAGCTCCTCGACGGCGACGCCGAGAGTGAGTGCAGTCGGAGAGCTCCCGCGTACAGGGAGGGAGAGAGTTCAGAGCTGATTGTCTCCACCCAGCCGAGGACGAGCGGTCCTTCCTGATCGACCATTCGCTCAACTTCCGCGCCACGTCGTTCGAGGGCGAACCCTCGTTCGCGTGGCGGGACATTTCGTACGATGACGAGGACGACGACGAAGATACCGAGGGCTCGGATTTCGGCGAGGGTGGCGAGCTGTTTGAATTCGTCACGGACTCGAAGACGGTCTCGAAAGCGACAGTCCGCGAGTTTGAGCAGACGATGCTTCGGTGTATGTACGAGCGGGTGAGTGCGGGCTCTCGGTCGGTGGAAGCCTGTCTGAGAGGGCTGGGTCAGTACTTGCGCTGATCCTCTTTTCAGAAATTTAACCGCAACTCAACCGACGCGACCGAGGCCGATCTCGAGGATCTCCGGTACAAGTGAGCCTCGACATCGCGTCCTTGGCACGCGCGCTGGCCGGCGTATCTAACGATGCGTCGCTCACCTCTCCTTCACAGGTCCCAGTGGCACCCTTCGCGCTCGCTCTCCCAGTCGGCCTCGCCCAGCAACCCGGTCTCTGGAATCTCGCGCGACGCGTCCCTCGAGGATGCTTTTGACAACCTCGCTGTCTCGGGGACGCCCTCCAAGGCGCCTGCGGCAGCCATCAAGCCCAAAGCAGCCGCTTCGTCGTCCGCTTCTGCTGCCACTGCCGCTTCCACGCTCTCGTCCTCATCTGCTGCTGCTATTGCCGAGCCGGTGAAGCCCGCTCGCAAGGGAGCCGCCTCCTCTGCCACTGCCTCGACCCCGGCGGGTTCCACCAACGCCAACACAGCCCTTTCTCCCGCTCAACAGCCTTCCGACACGACGGCGATCGTCCAGGACGAGTCTGGCGAGGAGATGACGGAGGAGCTTCCCGTCGTCTACGACGGCGAAGCCGAGATCTACCTCTTTGACGCCGAGACGGATTATTTCGTCGTCCAGGGCCAGGTCCGGCTGATGATTGTCCAGAAGCAGACCAAGTCGTTCGACTGTGGGTAGAAAATGTGTTCTTCCCAACTTCGATGTTCGGCTGACCGATGATGTTCCACTCTCCTTCCGCAGACTGGTTCGCGTGCTACTCGCCTGCGATGGACAAGTACATTATCAGCCAGCCTATCGAGGGAGAGATGAACTCGAGATGGATGCCTGACTCACTCGCTTACATGTGGAACTTCAGTGGGTTTTTCCGTCGTTCTCCTCTTTCGTGATCAAGCACTGAAGTCTGTTTCTCGCAGTCCCCCTCGAGGACGGTTTCCCACCTTCGACGTGGTCCATCCGGTTTTCAAACCCCGAGGCATACCTTGAGTTCAATCACACGTTCACGCGCTGCCTTTGGGAGAAGTCGAACCAGATGTCGTGGGGCAAGGCGAAGGCGTCGGACCAGGCGTATGTTCTCTCGGCCTACAACAACGATGTCGAGATGAAGGACATTGATGAGGGTGATGAGGATGAGGAAGAGGAGGAGAGGGAGAGGGTGGAGAGGGAGGAAGACGAGGAAGAGGAGGAGAAGGAGGGTCAGTCTTGCATCGGCGCTGCATGTGACTCTAAACTGATGGTCATTCGTCTTGCAGAGCCTACCGCCCAATTTGAGGACGACTCGAGCGACGAGGAAGACACGGAAGACAGCAAGAGAGCTCGTCACGCTGATGGGGCCAAGAACGAGCAGCTCGCCATTGGGTACAAACACGACCGCTCCTTTGTCGTCCGTGGTAACAACATCGGCGTCTTCAGGCACACAGACGACGACGCCGTCAAGTTCTCGACACAGATTCGGGGCGTCAAGACGACCAAAGGCAAGGAGTTTGCTCCGAAGAAGGTGGGTGGCAATCCTCGTCTGGCTTGTAAACGCACTACTAACGTTCGTCTCCAGGTCATGCTCCACAACGAGGACTCGTCAATGCTCATGATGAATCCAGACGACCCGCACTCGATCTTCCGAATGGATCTCGAATACGGCAAGGTCGTCGAGGAGTGGAAGGTTCACGATAATGTCAAGGTCGACAACATCGTCCCCGACAACAAGTTTGCGCAAATGACTGCGGAGCAGACGGTTATCGGACACTCGCACAACGGCCTCTTCCGGATCGATCCGCGCCAGAGCGGCGTCAAGATCGTTGAGAACCAGTTCAAGCAGTATGCGTCCAAGAACGATTTCTCAGCGGCCGTCACGACGGCTTCGGGCAAGATCGCCGTCGCGTCCAACAAGGGCGACATCCGACTGTTTGACCAGGTTGGCAAGATTGCAAAGGTGCATATTATTTGCTCGTAGCTAGGGTGGAAACCTCGCTAAATGTGCTCTCCCCCCCCCCCCCCCCCCTTTTCTCCCCCAGACCGCCCTTCTCCCCCTCGGAGAACCCATCATTGGTGTCGACGTCACGGCCGACGGCCGGTGGCTCATCGCGACATGTAAGACTTACCTCCTCCTCATCGACACCCTCATCGGCGACGGCCGTTATAAGGGCTCCCTCGGCTTCGACCGCTCGTTCCCGGCGGACTCCAAGCCGATCCCGCGCAGGCTCCAGCTGAGGCCGGAGCATGTCCACCACATGGAGACCTCGGGAGGCGCCAAGGTCTCGTTCACACCCGCGAGGTTCAACACAGGTTCGACACCGGAGGAAAGCGAGAAGAGTATTATCACGTCCTCCGGCCAGTTCGTCATCACGTGGAATTTCCGGCGCGCCCAGCAGGGAAAGACAGATGACTACCACATTAAGCGGTACGATGACAAGGTCGTCGCCGACAACTTCCGCCACGGGACCAACAAAAACATTGTGGTCGCGCTCCCGAACGACGTGTAAGTGGCGATTCTCTCTTACTCCCGTGCACGCTGACTGACCTGGTTCCTCTCCACTTTTCAGCTTCATGGTCAACAAGAAGCAGCTGGCCAAACCAACGCGCGAGTCGCTCTCGACCCCGACGCGGCTTCTCAAGTCACGCTCGAGCGTCGTCAATGCGCCGGTGGGTGGTGGACTAGTTGCTGTCCCTCCTTTGTATCTCTGCTGACTTTTGCTCTCCTTGCAGTACTGAGGCTTGCTCTCTTCTCTGCCTCTGTGTCTCTTTCCCCATCTTTTTCCTTCCTCCTTCTTTTACCCTCTTGATAACCCTCTCCTCCTCAACGCTAATAATATACAAGCGATTTCCCTCACGACTAGTCTTTTCTTCCTTTCCCTCTCCTTACGAACGTTCGCTCTCCGATGTCTCATGGCGCTGTCGAAGCACAAAACGCAGCATTAAAGCACATTGACTTAGCTAGACTCATCTTGTCGTCATCTCAAAGCAGTCCGTCCACACTGCCACCTCCACTGTATCACTTCGACTCTGTCGCAAGCAGATGGGCATAGTCCGCAAACGTTGACCTCCACGCCTCCTTGCCTCCAGTATCCACGACGTCGCCGTGGCACGGGATGATGCGGTCAAAGTCCCACGACTCGACGACGGCGTTGGCCTCGGCGAAGGCGCTGACGGTTGGGGAGGGGTCAACCTTGTGGTGTGTAGAAGAGGAGGAAAAGGGAAGAGTGAAGGGGCAACGTACTGCCTGTCGGCCGACCCAATCCCCCAAATGAGCTTCTTGTGAAGCGACGACCCAGGGAAGACGTGCTTGGAGGCGATGCCACTGAGACCCAGGCCACCCGGGTGCTGCTCATTGATCGCCTTGAGGTTGAAGAGCAGATCGGCCTGGACAAGCGTCTTGGAGGGCTTATGGAAGAAGGCGCTGTGAAAAGACGGATGAAGAGGGATCAGCGGGCTACAGGAAGCAGTAGGACAGGGAGCTCGAATCACATGTCCTTGTTGGCGTGCGACGAGAAGTACGCCGTCTCAATTTCGTCCTCGAAGCCGAACCGCTCGGCAGGCGCCGCCCGGCCATTCGTCTTATATTCCTGCAAGCCCCGAATGGCCGTCAGTCAGCAAGCCACTCAAGTCGAACGACGGTTGTCATCCCCGACGGCGTCCGGCGATGACCGCCCGCGCGCTTGCGTTTGTGCGGGTCGTCGCCGTTCGTCATCCGCCGGTGTTTGGACTCTTAGCTCCGCTTCTGCAAGGAAGAGGGGCCAAAGGGAGGAGGGCAAAGAGAAACAGGACCCACTCCCGCCCAAGGCACGTCTTGAATCTGTATTCGAGAGAGAGAGAGACATCGCATGTCCATGGAGATCAGCGGCAAGGGACGGGAGGAGACATTGGACAGGACAGAGCCGGACAAGGAGGGTGGAGGTGGAGCAAGCAAACGCCAGCGGACTACACTAACCTTGGCCTTGACGCCCTCTGGACCGACGCAGATGGCCTCGGGGAAGGCCTTGTGCCAAGCGGAAATGGACATGGTGTGCTCCAAGCTGTGGAGAGACGTAGTCAGCAAGTGGTGGTGAGCTGAGGAGGGCCAGCGGGCATGGAGGTTCTCACTCGGGGGTGACGAGATACCTGTTGAGCAGGGGACCGAGAATCAGCAGCTCACGCACATGAGGGCCAAGAGCAACTGTCTCACTTGACGTTGCCTCCAAGGCGGGCGAGCTCAGCCTTAGTCGATTCGGTGAGCGGGTGGGAGACAACGATCCAGAGGTCGCCCGAGGCGAGCTTGATGGCCGTCGAGCGGCCTCCAAAGGGGATGAGGCCGAAGCGCTTGAAGGGAACGCTGAAGATGGAGATGGCCGGGGTGAGGGAGCGAATGACGGGTTCAACGGACATGTTGAGAAAGAGAGTTGTGGGTGTTGAGAGAGAGGATGGATGGCAGTGGGTGGAGAGGAAGATAACTAGCGGGTTCACCGAGGGGAACACCAGGCGTGCAATGACGTGAGGCGTCTCTTGTCCCCAAGGAGACGGCCGTGGTTCACTCCCAATCGGCCGCCATCCCACGCTCAAGAGCACAGCAGAACAAAGTGTGAAATCCCATCTGAGAAACACCGAGATCCGGGTATCGATTTTGTTCGGCGGCCGGGACGGGGGGTGGCGCGGGGATGCCCACATGTTTCTTCCCGCGTAGACTCACCCGGCCCCACTAAACGCTTTCCCTCCTCGTCTTATGAACCAACCATCATGTCCACCTCCTCCTTCTCCTCCGCCCTAGGCCCTCGAGAGCCAGGTAGACGACGGAGCTCCTCCTCCCTCGCCCTCCACGGCGTCCCGTTAGTCACATTCCTTCAGCCTGAGTCCAGCCATCAACACCCCCGCCGGCTCGTTGCTCATGCATGCATGATCGGTATCCCGTCTTACTCGTTATATCTAGCACTATCTCTGGCGGTACCCTCCCTGTGCCCCAACTCTCGACCAAAGGCTCGTCCTCGTTCGACCACTCGTCGAGCAATGGTAGCGCTGGTGTGCCTCTGTCGTCGGCGGCCATGGCGGCCGCCATCAAGGGGATGCCCCTCCAGGTCGCCGCCTCAAGCGCTTCGCCCATGGCCGACGCCGGCCGACAACGGGCAGCAGCTCCAGCTCCGGCAATTGTCGGCCAGTGGGACATTCCCTGGTTGAACTGGCTGAAGGATCCAGGTTCGTCGTGTCTTTTACCATCCTTGGCGGGCCACCCACCCACGAACGCCGAGCGAGCCTCAGTTGGTCGTGCTTGCGCGCTTCTCCTCTTCTTGGCTTGCTTCGGCCCGACGGGGCCCGGGCCCCCGCGAGCGAGTGACAGGTTGTCTTGTCAGGCTTCTCCTCGCCCTGAACGTTGGGGTTGGGCGCAAGACCACGCGGGCAGCAGAGGAGAGAAAGAGAGCTGGGCTGCGCGCGAGAGTGTGATTGTTCAGGCCAACTAACATAGCCCGTCGCTTCTGCCCCTCCGTCTCCCCACCCCCCCAGTCTCAACATTTATGGCGATCGCCGCGACCCTGACAGCATACGCAGTATGCGCGATGTGGGGGGACGGCTTCAGCCCTGTCCGGCCGTTCCTCTTCATTTCACACCCGGTCGAAGATCGGCCAGGCTACTTTGTCAAGGGACCGGCGGTAAGCCCAGACGTGGACTGATGCTTGCCACGCCCGCATTTATTGTGCTCACATCTCGCTTCTCCAAGGACGTCCCCTTTCTCCTCTTCTACCTCGTTCTCTGGTGAGACTCGAAGCGCGCGTTCCCTCGAGGTCCGATGAGCCTCATCTTCGCCTCTCGGCTCCAGGTTTCATGTCCGCCAGCTCCTCGCCATCTACGTCTTCCCGCACGTCGCCCGCCAGTTCGGCCTCCGCAAGCAGCAGAAGATTGAGCGGTTCACCGAGCAGGCCTACACGCTCACGTATGCTACGTGCGCGACCATCGCGGGCGTGCTCGTCATGCACGAGCTCCCGACCTGGTGGTACAGGACCGAAGCGTATTTTGAGCGTGAGTCGGGGTATCGAGGATGCGTGAGCTTGTCCGCTAACTCGGATCGGTTTCAGATTATGAGACCCACTATCAGATGCGCGGGTCGCTGAAGACGTTTTATCTGCTCCAGAGCGTGAGTAACCCTCCTCAGTTGAGGGCGTGTTCTTAATCTGACAATGTCAATTTCTTTCCAGGCCTTTTGGTTCGTCAAACAGGCCCTTCCTCTGACGTCTCTCGATCACTCACTGTCGTTATGTTCCTCTAGGCTCCAGCAGATCCTCATCCTGGCTATGCGAATGGAGGTGAGCCACTGACTACTTCTTTCAATGCAGGCAGAGCCAATCTGATTCGTCCTATCAACCACAGAAACCAAGAGATGATTTTGTAGAGCTGGCCTTCCACGTAAGCCGGGACACGCCCCCTCGACTCTGTTTGCACCGCTGAACATGGCTCGCACTTGCAGCACTTTGTCACGTTTTACCTCATCTTTTGCTCCTACTTCCAGAACCTGACGCTTATCGGCAACGGCATCGTGCGTCTCCACGGCTGGTTCTGCTGCTAGGAAGCGCCTCTCGTTGACCTCGTCCTTCTCGCACGACCCCCAGTTTCTGAGCATGGACGTCTCGGACGCATTTCTCGCTTTGGCCAAGCTCATCAACTACACCGACGTGGGTTTTTATCTCGACCAGTTGGTACAACCAAACGCTACTGAAGGCCCTTCATCCTGTCCCAGCCTCCAGAATGGGTCAGCAGCATGGCGTTCTCTGTCTTCGTCGGTGTCTGGACGTGGTTTCGGCATTATGAGAACATCAAGGTGCGTATTGGCTGCTGGTGAACTGTGGCCATCGGCGCTGAAGCTGAGATTCTCTCCCGTCATCTCCAAGATCCTCATCAATCTCTTCTCCGACGTAGAGAAGATTGCCCCAGAGTTCCGTGTTTGGGCGCCGTCGCAGGGTCTGTTCATGCCAGAAGGGTATGCTTTTCCCTCGATTGCAGATTGGTAGGATCCCCAAATCTGAACTGTCTGGCTCACTCCTTCTCACAGCATGGTCTGGCAAGTCTTCACGCCCATTTTTTTCCTCCAACTCGTCAATCTCTTCTGGTACTACCGGATCTGGATCATCCTCATCAAGGCCATCCGCGGGATCCAGCTCGCGGATGACCGAGAAACCGGCGAGGACACGGACGACAAGACTCACTGAAACGACGGAACTATGCTTTATTTCTTGTCTTTCCTAGATTCACTATGGATGACTGGCGAGTTTCTTCCCCTCTCTTTCCAACGTTGTCTCCAGACCTTATTCCTTTCATGTCAGACCTCTTCCATCTTTCCCCGCTTGCCCACCACTGCTCTCCTCGCCCTCCCCACTGCCAGCTTTATGTCTTCCCACCCCTCGTCCGCATGCTTTCCTCCCCCTTCTCGACGGAGGAACGCCCTCCCGCCCGTCCCACAAAGCACCACCTCCACTGCGTCCAGTGCCAGTCCCCATTCTGCCCATCTTTCCTCTGGCGATTGCGCAACCGGAGGGGCGAAGAAAGCTGCGAGCGCTGGGAGGAGCTTCCTTCGAACATGCGAGAGAGATGGGGGCAAAAGAGCACCGGCTGTAGTGGCTGAGAAAGAGGAAGAGGAGGACCGGCAGGGCGGTAGTGGTGGGCGTAATGGGGCATGACGAGAAGCGTGGGAGTTTTTTCGGGGAGGGGATGGAGGGAGGGATGAGAAGGGACACGATGGCGACGTGATGATGGCCGTGGAGCGGCCGAGATCGAGGCCAGACCAGCGAGCGTCTTCGATATTCCAGATCCTCGCGAGGGCGTCAAAGCACCACTAGAGAGAGACGAGTGAGAGCCTCAGTATATAGCGACGGAAATTGAACGAGCATAGGGGACGTACATGGAGTGGCCATTGGCTCGCGGGAGGATCGGTTGGCAGCCCAGCGCGAACGAGGACCTCGGGAGAAAGGCGGGCAAGGTGGCGCGCGAGGGAAGGTGGGACATGCGCTAGAAGCGTGGAAGAGAGATCGGCGTAGACTTCCGACATGGAGGAAAGGGGGGTGACGCCGGAGTCCATCTCCATCGTCGTCGCCGCCGGGCTGCCGCTGGCCGAGCGGCGAGGTGGAGGAAAGGGAACAGAAGAGGGGGTTTCGGTCGGCGCCTCTCCCCCGAGGCCGAGCATGAGAGAGCCGGTTTTAACGTCTCGGGGGACGACGGACGCGCCCGAGCCGAGAGTTCCGAGCTCACCGGTGAGGAGCGCTTTGGCGGTCAGGTTAAGATCCTGTGTCCAGAGGAAGACGCGCGGCGACGAGGCCGATGAGAAGAAGGGCGAGGGCGGCCGTCGGAACGCGAGGGCGCATCGGAGAATATTATCGTCGTTCGAGGCGGACTAGAGAAGGGAGGATCAGATCCATTCTTCGTGATGTGGAAGAGAGGGACGCCGGCTCACTGGGTCAAGATGACGCGTCGCAGCATCCGACGTCGGATCAAGCCGGTCCCCTTGCAAGACGCCCGCTCCAGCGTGTCGCTCGCGTTCCTTGGCCTCGACGAGCCATCGGTTCGCCCGCCTAGCAAGCTCCCCGAGGCCGACAGCGTGCCTGCTCATCTTGTTTCCTCCGCCAAGAGCTTGACTCCGGGACGAGTTCTTGAGCCCATCAAGCTCGCGGAGGACCACGACCGGGATGACCAGCAAGGTAAGAGGAAGGCGACGGCCGTGGCCGCCCCCCGCAGCCGCAGCAGACACGGCGTCGGCGAGGAGAAGATTGTGGATGTGTGCAAGGAGGTCGAGGTGGGTGAGGAGGACGTTGGTGTCGAGGCAGAGGATGAGAGGCGGGAGACTGACTCCGTCCGCGAGCGTCGGCTGCTCAGCCTCCCAGTCCATGCCGGCAAGATCAGCCTCGAGCGGTCTAGCAGCGTAGCATTCCTCCCAGCGACCGCGCCCTGTGCTGGAGGTGGAAAGGGCGTCCTGGGCGGCCTCTTCGACCTGTTCGGCCAAGTCGAGGTCGAGGTTCATGTGCTGGGTGATGACCTCGTGTTCCTCGTGGAGGCCGTCGATGACGAGCGAGACGGAGCCGCCATCGTCCGTGGCATAGGGCGAGGGCGGGACGGGGTTGGTATCCGCGTATGACATGGGGTGGAGGTGGTTGGCGTCGAGGAAGCAGAGAGACAGGATGGAGAGGTGAAAGAGGCCGAGGAAGGCCCGGGCAAGAAGAGGTCAGGCAACACGCGACTCACTTTCCTCGGTTACTCTTGGAGTCTGACCCCTGACTGTCAACCACTAGCACACGCGCTCTTCCTCACTCACGGCAGGCCGCATTCCCTATCCTCGCTGATCTCGTCTTGCTTCTTTCTTCGACGATGCGCCATACCGCGACTGTCCTCCTCGCGCTCACCTCGCTCGTCGCCGTCCGTGTCTCTGCTACTGCTGGTGCCGCGTGCGGCCCCGGCCTCAAGCTCTGCGGGTCCGATGCGCCCTGCTGCTCCGAGGTGAGTTCCTTCTCCTGCGGGGATGGCATCCCGGCTCTCTGGCTGGATTCTGGGCGGACTGGGAGTGGAAAGTTCCTTCGAGGGTCTTTACAGGAAATCGAGGAACAAAGGGGTCGAAGCACAGACGCCGAGGCCACCACTGGGCCCTTGTCGTCGTCGTCGTCGACTGTCTGCGGGCTTGGCGGGGGGCCGCATTGCCTCGTCCCATGCGTTGGCGTCTGCAGGAGAAGGGAGGCGCATTTTGGCGCCCAGTTGTCAGTCGTCAAAGAGGAGGTGGGAGGAAGAAGAGAGGAAATGAGAAAGCAACGACCGGCATTGGAGCGTCCATGCGCGCCCGTTTCGCTACCGAATTGGATCGACGGACACTGACTCGATCTCCATCCCTCTTCTTCTCGACTAGTTTGGATACTGCGGCGTGGGCACCTTCTGCCTCGGTGGCTGCAACCCGCTCTGGTCGAAGACGCCCCAATCGTGCGCCCCGGCGCCACTCTGCCTGCCCAACACGTACACTTTCAACGATCTCTCGCGGGTCCAGATGAACTCGACCAAGTACAACGGGAAGTGGGTGGTATCATCTTTTGCGAATCATGGCGGCGCTGCTGTATTATCGGCCAAGAGGATGGCTCCGCAGCTGCTCAGACGGTGTCGCTGATGCAGCTTCTTCCCCCAGTGCCACGGCGTACGACTGGGTCGTTGACAAGGGCGAGCTCACGACCACGGGCCATGAAGCGGTTCTCAAGCTCACGGAGACCAATGGTTCGGGGGCGGGCTCTGTCGTTCAGTGACGTAGCCCACGGCAGCTCACCAGTTTGACTTTCTCTCCAGGCGGCACCCGCATATCTTCTACCCGCTACGTCCAGTGAACACCCTTAGCTAGCTGTGTTGAAGAGTTATTGTGCTGAATTCAGGGGGTTTCCTTCAGCTACGGCACGATCACTGCACGAGTGCGTGCCTCTTGCTTCCTTTCTCGGACCATTACGCTGCGACTGACCTCAAGCTTTCATCTCAACAGCTCAAGACATCAAGCGCTCTCGGCGTTGTTACCGCTTTCATTACAATGTCAGACGTCAAAGACGAACTCGACGTCGAAATGCCCGGTGCTTCGACGGACGGATATCAGTCCAATTTGTTTTCCATGGGCGTTGCAAACTAGTCAGTAAAGTGGGGGATGGCTACTTTACCTTTGTCTGGACTGATAAGGCTCCTTTTATCAGCTCTTCCGGTCATGCTGGAAGCTTCTACAATCTGATCAGTAACTCACATGACGAGTGAGCATCCACACTCGCCTTTCTTTCGGAAACCCGCTTGACTCAAATTACCTTCGTAGGTACCATGACTACACCATCGACTGGCAGCCTGACAAGATCACCTGGAGCGTTGATGGGTGCGTTTTTTCGTCTACCTTGACGTTCGTTGTGTCGGCGCTCAGCTGACAGAGCTTTTGGTTTCTCCAGCACTGTCCAGAAGACGACGTACAAGACGGACACCCTTTCCCCAGACGGCCTGGTCTAGTGAGTGGTAGCCACCTTGCTCTCTGTCTACTGTCCACTCTGATGCTGAGACCTTTGCATTTGCAGCGAGTTGTGCGTCTCTCCCTATTGCGAACTGTCCACACGCTCCTTTGACCTAGCATCCAACCTCTCAGTCCTTCGACACCCTCGCGCGTCCAGCTCTCAATCTGGCCCGCCGGCATCGAGTCGTCCGCCAGCGGAACAGTGCGTTAATCTCATATGTCGCTCACCTTCAGCACACGCTGATTTTCTCTCTCCAGATCGACTGGGCCGGCGGCATGATTGACTGGACGACGTCCGAGTACACCTCCAACGGCTGCTACCGCGTCATGCTGGAGTCGGTTGCCGTCACGTGCTCGCCGACGCAGGCATCTCTCATCAACTCGACGAGCCAGAGCTACGTTTATGCCATGAGGTGAGCGATGCGTCCGCTGCCTGTGTTGCGCTCTTCTTTGACTCAAGTCTCTTACCTCGCAGCAATGATACGTGAGGTTCTGCTTCCCTCGTCTCATGTCGCCCTCGTGCTGATTCTTGCTTCTTTCTACTAGTCACAACGTACCCTACGTGACCATCTCAACTCTCTCAACCATTTTCGGCGCCGCTTCGCCTCGACACAGTGCTATCAGCTTTACTGGAGTCGTTCTGGGCGCGGTCGCGTTGGCCCTTGCGCTCTAAGTCTCTCTTTCTATTATTTTTCCATTTGCTTTTGCTTTACTGTTGCCACTGGAACGTAATCGCACTCTCGCGTTAAACTGGAGCTAAACACAGATACGTCCTCCCGTCGTCCTTCCTTACGGATCATATCATTCAGATTCACTTCAAAGATCCGATGATTCACTGAATTTTGCAATCAACATTGCTTGTCACATTTCGCTGCTTTCATCATTGATGCAAGAACCAAGAGATCCGGTGTTGGAAGTTGATTTATGTTATTAAAACGTTTGCATTTATAAGACAATAGTCTGTATGAAATGATAACCTGAACCGGATCGGTTCAGGCTATACAGTGCACAGGTGTATATGAATAGTGTTAGGATGGCCCAAGGGTCAAAGGGCTGAGGAGGATGGGTGGGGAGAGGGGCGTCGGTGGAGGAGTGGAACGGAAATAATGGCAGTGGCACGGGCTCGCTCGCTTTGAAGTCTTGGGCAGGTTTGTCGGGTTCAAATGATAGTCAGAGTGCAGAACAAAAGTCTATGATGAACTGAGCGTCTATTGACGAGGGGTGAGAACAATGGAGGGGATGAGAAAGGTGAGATAGCAAAGAGTGTGGGACAGATGGGATAGGAGTATAAAATGGAGTTCATGCTTTAACCATTTCGACACGTGGCCCGGTTAAAGGCACTAAATCAGATCGCAAGAGACCCAGTTGCATGAGTCTAAGTCGCCAATAGTGACAACAGGAGGGGAAGGATAAAAAAACCAAGAGTGCGGGACAAGTGGTAAATGAGAAGAGAGGGAAGGATAACGAAGAAGGAGCGTGGGTAGGTGTGGCGAAAGAAGGAAGGAAGAAGAGAGCATGCTGAGCAAGTCAGGAAGAGGCTGGGCATGCGAACCACGTAGAACATCTAGAGCACATCGAATGGAAGACATGGTCGCAGGCCGCAAGATCGCAGTCGTGGAAGTGGCCAGGCCCAGGACTGAGATGACAAATCCGCGAGGTCCTGACACCCCAGAACCTAGCTGAGCCCACGCAAGGGCAGTACCCGAGGGATAGAGATCCCCAATCCATCCGCCTTCACGAAGGGTAGCAGACAGATTGAGGGTGGCGCGCCCCCAAGCCGGACTAGCATCAGCAGCCCATCGGGTCCTCGTGAGTATACCTCGGTCATACCTTTGTTGAAGGTCAAGGTTCGCCCTGGGGTCCAATGTGATTGCAAGCTTATATTATATAGCTACTCGACTCTGCCCGCTTATATAGGTTTTACCGAGTGGCGTAGAAAGTGCTAGAGGGATGAGGAGAGAGGGATGGCCAACTGCTGACTAACTATGGAGGAGAAGGGGATGGAAATTACTGGACTATAGGTCTCCGCGAATCGCTCCTTCCAACATCCTTGACGCAAGCATGGCTTGACTGACTAGCTGCTTCGTTGTGTCAGGCGCTCCGTCGGCGGCCTTCAAGGTCTCTCACCCCTCGGACTTGAGAGGATGTACCCTGACAGTCCCGCAAGCGACCACGCGTCGGCTACAGCTACTCCTACAAAGTACTCGGCTCCTTCGATCGCGCCTGAACCACCTGCGCTTGCACCGAGTTTCATTCAGATCCTCGAACTGAAGGAGATTGTTGAGATCCTTGACGTAGACCCCATCTTCTGAGCAAGGTGAGCACCTTGTCTTCCGTTTGAACATCAAGGTTCAGTATCTCGAGCAAGCGAGCAAAAATCCTACCGCGGCCATCAGTCAGTTCCTCATGGATCAATCGCACGGCACCTTGCGGCAAGTGTAGAACCTGCCCTTCCCCATCACCTCCCCTTGTTGCTCGTCCCTCGAACGTCGGCAGAGCATCGAGCATTCACCATTTCGTAGATCTGTCTGTCTTCTGCGACCGCCCTATCCGTCATCTCGCCATCGTCTCCATCATCTCTCAACATATCACTCGTGTCTGTGGAGCACCCCGCCGAGACTAGTACCTCCCTCAGCCTGAATGTCTCTTCATATCTTGTTCTGCAGCCTTCCCATGCCCAATGTCCTTTTTTCCTCATCCTTTCCAGGCACCGTCGCTCGCAAGAGTACGCCGAGTCGATGAGCGTCGATAGATATGTATACGCACCAACTGTCCAGGTGTGTTCACTTTGTCCTTTCGCCGCACTTAATCCCTCGCCGTATCTTCAGATCGCCCTCTCCTCGATCATTTGCTTCTCCTTCTCTCCCTTGGGGATCCACCCAGACGCGGCTGCAAACAGCCCGACGACCGCACACAGGCCCGTGAAGATGATGGTCGCCCCCCAACGTCCGTCCTCAAGGCCAAATGCGCCCTTGGTGCCGGCGAAGGACGAGCCCGTCGAGGCGGTGAGGAGAGACGAGGTAAGCGGACCGGAGAAGAGGTTGCCTGCTCCGCGGGTGGCGACGAAGATGGAGAAGAGGAGGATCGTTTCGGACGGGTCTCCCTGCGCGATCGTGGTGAAGCCCGACCAGAAAGCGCCGTAGCCTACAAGTGAGTGCAAGAGACGCCTGATCAGTACGCGAAAGCCGATGGTTCTGATTGACAGCGAGAGGAGTTACTCGGAGAGACAAAGCCGTAGAAGATGGCGAAGACGATGAGGGTCGGGTAGGACATGCTAAAGCCCCAGAGGAAGAAGACTGAGAGGATGGAGATCGATGAGGCGATGACGATGCCCATATTCAGGTGCTTGTCCGAGACTGCGAGCAAGTAGCTATGGATCAGTAGGGCCCTTCGATGCACAAGAAGGGTAGGAGTGCGCTTCTCACAGTGTCCGAAGACCGGGTACCCGATGCCTACAGAATGAGGAAAGACTCAATCAGATGGGACTCATAGTAGAGCTTTGTCGTAGAGGACTGACCGTTGCTCACGTTCATCAAAGCGAGAACGAGGGTTCCCTGGAAACTGGTCAGGTTGAGAGCGCTGGCCGCGAACGTCGGAAGGTAGAGCTGAGGAGCGAAGTTGCCCATTCCCTGGACGAAGCTGACGACTGCAAGGCAAGGGAGGATGAGCGAGCGCCCTGCGGCAGGCGTGAAGAAGGCGCTCAGAGAGGGCCTCACCGAGGAAGAACCAGAACACCCGCTTGCGCATGAACTTGACGGTCAACTTTCGGTTCGTCTTGACGACCGCGTCGGGGATTCTGCCCTTGATGAAGGGCGCGACCGCGACGACCGAGACCGCGAAGGTGGCCGCCATGGCGAGGAGGGTCGTTCGGTGTCCGTACCGTCGCAGGAGAGCGTCGATGAGCAGCGGGATCACAAAGCCGCCGAATCCAGTGCCGGAGAAGAGGATGCCCACAGCGAGTCCGCGCTTCTTGTCGAACCAGTCTCTGTGGCACAAGCGAGAGTAGACCTACGTATCAGTGTCGAAGTGAAAAGAATGAATGAAAAGAAGACGAGACCAACCAAAGGTACGTCGATGCGCTCCAGCTGAGATTCGACAGAGCAGAGCAAGTCAGCGGTGCGATCGACTGCATCAAAACAGGTAAGGCTCACTAGAGGACCGATCCGCCGACAGATAGGAGGAGTCCCTGAGTCATGAGCAGCTGCATTGGCGTAGATGAAAACGAGGCGCCCAGCAGTCCTGCGATGCAAAGCACGAGGCCGATGTACATGGCCGGTCGGCGGTGGGTAGGATAGGCCGTGAACCACGACATGGTGGGGAAGGCGAGGAGGTAATTGAGACCCGACGCGAGCGAACCGATCAACGGCAGCAGCGTCGAGGGCGAGTTCTTGAAGACCTCGCGCTCGTAGTACTCGAGGAAGATACCGTTCGCGAGCGGCACTCCCCAGACCGGACTTCGAGAACGTAGCTGGCTGCGAGGAAGGACCAGGCGCGAATGCCACTGTCCTGCGTGAAGGAGACAAAGACAGGGTCAGCAAGCGGCCCGGTACAGCTTGGGGATGAGGCATGGACTGACGATAGGAGGCAGCTCGATGGGAAATTCCCTTATGCTCTCTCTCCTCGAGCGATCCCCAGCGCCCGGAGGAGCCTCCAACAGCCACGACGGACTGTCAACTTCGAGGTTAGTCGTCGAGAAGGGCTGGGAGTGTCGGTTTGAGGTGAGGTCGTCGAGCTCCAGGTCGAGCGAGGTTGTCGTCGTGCTGGGTTGGATGACGGCCGCCATGGTTTGCCTCGAGGGGAGGAGAGTAGAGAGGGGTGGAGGGGAGAAGGACAAGGACTTGGCTGGAGAAAAGCAGGGAGGACTGAAACA
Organism: Tausonia pullulans; assembly: GCA_951802195.1. Classification (NCBI taxonomy): domain Eukaryota; kingdom Fungi; phylum Basidiomycota; class Tremellomycetes; order Cystofilobasidiales; family Mrakiaceae; genus Tausonia; species Tausonia pullulans. Next base: position 1,298,520 of record OX637627.1, read on the forward strand.
GAGCCGGGGAACTCCGACCCGACCAGGTGTCAAGGTGGAGCTGACATGACTCCCCAGCCGCACAGTCTGAAAAAAGGAGGAGGCGCGGTGCCGAAGCCTGAGCAGCGGGGTGATGTTTCTTCCATAGGAGAGACAGGAGTAGGAGACAGTAAAAAGTCAACGCACAGGCCTAGAGGCTGTCCATAGCCCACGCAAGGCTTGCAGTAAAGACCGAAAGAGCGTTCGCTCTATGAATGTCGCACGTCGAATTTGGGTTGAGAGAGATTTTCCAGGGGTCAGCCGGGAAAGAGCCTTTTCGACCTGCTCTCATGGATCGCTCAGCCAGCTGCATACTCTCCATCGCATTATTTGAAGCATCAAACCAGTTATATGGGGCACCAAATGTACCTCTCATTTCGGCGGTCGATTTGGATTGCGCGATGGCCGTCAGGCAGAAACTTGCCATGGCAACGCAGGTCTCGCCTACTGATCCTGAACCCTGAAGCTGCGACCGCGCGAGGGTCCAGCAGATCATGCGTTCATCTGCCAAACAACCACCCCTTCTTGCAGACAAGCCGGATACTTCGAGGACTGAACCAATGTCTACCAGCGACGCCGGTCTGTCTGGCCCCGAACTGGATAGTATCCATCCCAACGCAAGCAAAGACTCAGGCAATCTAAGAGGACCTATATCCAAGAAGCGGAAGCTGCAACGGGCCTGTAAGTAGTCATTTTATTGTATTTTATTGTTCCTCCAGGGGAGTCTCCTCGCTTTCCTCCCCCAAGCATGCATGACAAGGTCTGGCACGGCATGAGGGCTGGACTGCCGGATGAGGAAGCATGCTTGGACAGACAGAGAGACGCTCTTTATCTCCGCGACCGGGCTGACCTGGGCGACTTGGTGGGAATGTCGGGGAATGCTTTCGCCAGGCGATGGCTGTCGACGCAGGAAGGTGAGCTATCCGTTGACATTATCTGGATGAATGTCCCGATGTTACTATAAAGGGGCCTACCTGATGATCTCGTCCCGACAGCAACGCTGTGACGGCCCCGAGCGTGCCGATCGACGTAGGTGCCAGTGGGCCTTCGCCTGTATCGAGGTTCCTTTACAGAATGTTGACGTTCATGAACTCCGCCGTCTTGCTGCCACCTAGGTTGCACCAACTGTACACTGGCCAAGGTGGCCTGCAGCTATGAGGTTGCCTCGACTCAGCGGGCGCCGCCGAAAGGGTGCGTCGAGTCTCGCTTCAGCGCGTCGCGTCGACTGAGGCTCAGCACGGGGGACCCGACGTAGGCTTCTGCTACACTGCGTGGTTGCTGATGGAGTCTCTATCTTTTGATGACTATCGATCAGCTACGTCGAGAGTCTAGAACATCGTGTCGAGAGGCTGGAAGCTGTACGGTCCCAGCCATTGAGTTCTATGACACGCTTGTCTTGTCTCTGATTGACTGTCGCTCTGCCACTTCCATCGCCTTCAGTTCATCACCCAGGTCCGGTCTTTCCTCCTGATTTGACAGGGTATGGCAGCCTGGCTCGCGACCTGACCCGCTTTCTCCTTTGCTCGATAGCATCATCCCAGCCTTGACATCGCGGCCGAGTTCGGTCCCGCCCTCTTTCCAGACCATTTCGGTGGCCGTAAACGGGCGGCTCTTGGACCTCCATCCTCCGGCCGACAGCATTCACTACGCGAGCGGTCGGCTTCGTGGTCGCGCTCGGAGGAGGTGGGATCCTTACATGCGGCGGGTCCTTCGACAAGCCGTCTAGCTTCATCGCTACCAACGCCTAGCTCCGCCACGGATGCTTCTCCTGGTGTCCATCGGCCTGCCGTCGCTTCTGGGGGGCCGCCCTTGGCTAAGGATACCCATTCGAGTGCAGGGCCGCCATCGCCGTCGTCTAAGATGGTCTCTGGCTTGCAACAGCCAGTGCATGATGCGACAGGATGGGTCAAGCGCAAACTGCATGTAATTCGGGAGGAGGTCTTGTTTCGGTGTGTCGAATCTCCCCTTGAGTCTTTTGAGTACGCCTCACAACGTTTCACACGTTGCCTTAACATCTACAGACACTACATGGGCAGGGTCAGTTGCTGTGTCGCACGTGAAGGCTATCGCACATGATCCCCTTAAAGAGATCTCGCACTGACCGTCGATGTCCACGTAGTCATCGCCGTACCCTCTGCTTCATGAGGCTGCCGAATTTAAGCACGCCGGTCATGCGCAGCTGTGTGAGTCGAGTTGGTAATTTCATTACAAAATATCTCAGGGCTGATAGCAATCTGCAGTCGGCGAGGAGTACATCCTTCACGCCTCGGAGTCAAGACGAAATGTAGGCTAAGGCTAGCTTGGCGTTGCGTTGATACCTCGGTCGAGGGCTGATATTTCCTCGCGCAAAGTACTATCGGATACCGCCTTGGGAGGCGACACCTACAGTCACCTTGCCGGCCCGGACATCCCACGAGGACCTGACTCCACTGGAGCAGAAAGAGATCGAGGAACTGGACCCGCTTTACTACTGGCCTGACGATCAGCTTGCTCGGCATTTGATTGATCTCTATGTGGGCTCATTCCACTGTACGATGTGGATACCGGTCCTCTGACACGATTCCCTCTGATTTCTTTCATTCCCCTCTGACGGCTGGTACTTGACTAGTTTGACCAAGTCAATACTTGCTACCCGCTTCTTCATCGACCGACTTTCCTTCGGTGAGCGCGACTCTCACTTTATACCTATGTTTGAAGCCATACTCACGCTCTGGATCAACCTCTAGGCAGTTCGATTCTCGGCTGTGGAAGGCAAACGCCGGCTTCGCTCAGGTCTGCTATCTCGTCTTTGCCGTTGGCTCCAGCTTCGTGCATGAAGACGAAGCTCGGGTCCGCATGCCCCATCCGAGCGGTGGCTTGTACGAAGGTGAGCCTGGGGATGGCCGAAAGCGCGCTTGATGCTCAACATGGCGTTCAACATTGATGCTTAACTTCGACGCTCAACATTGACGCTCGAATGGCGTTTCTCCATCGATTGATCTTGCAGCAAGATCCGCCGGTTGGGTGTACTATCACGCTTTCACTCGCTTCATCCGCCACCGCTCTGCACCGACTCAGCTCTTCGACCTCCAGATCTCGGTTGTCGGTGTCTTCCCTCAGCTCAATCGCCGAAGTTTCCCTTTTCACTTCTGACGAGACGGGGACCATCAGCTCCTTGTGCATTTTCTCCAGCATTCCTCGCAGCCGATTGCGACCTTGGTGGCTATCTCTGAAGGGCTGAGATATGCACAGGTGGGTCGTCCTCTTCTAGCCTATGAAACCTGTACCCATGCCATTCGTTGTAACTGAAGCTGACGGTGATTCTTTAGAACATTGGACTTCACCGGCATCGCGTCGAACGAACTTTGGACCCTGTGGAGAATGAACTGTACCGCAGGGCGTTCTGGTGGTGCGCCCCGTTTTTTACCCCTCGCTGTCGCTAGCTTGGTCAGCCCAATCAGGACTGACAATCTCTGGCAGCCTATACGTCCAGGACTGCTTCCAAGCAGCCCACTGGGGTCGTCCGGTGTCGCTGTCAAAAGAAGAGTGCGTCTGGCTTGGGGGCTACATCTGTTTATCCCGACTGATGAACGGTCGATCCCAGCTTTGACTCTGATCTGCCGCACAACTGCGACGACGAGTTCTGGATGATGGGCGCCGACGAAATGCGCTTCCAGCAGCTGGCTGATCGACCAAGCTCGATGTCGTGTTTCATTGCTCTCATTGGACTTTCCAAGATTCTTGCGTCCATTTTGACGCAGCTGGTGAGAAGCTGTCTAATGTTTGTTGTTCCATCTCGTCGCCAAAAGCTCATGACGTCCGTCTTGTTCTTGCTAGTACGCGATCAAGCCGTCGAAGCGGACCGTTGGAGACGTCGTGCACGAGCTTGATGGACGGCTTGTAAAGTGGCACTCCGAGCTTCCTCCACAGTGCGACCATCTTGTCACTCCCTCGTGTGTCGATCCTTGAAGGTTAAACAGACGATTCACTTCTCTTTTTGTTGCAGCGTCCAGTGGGATATCAACCAACCAGACCCGGTGTTCTTCCTCCAGAGTTCACACGTGAGAACATCACACCTTGCCCGATCCTGGATGGACAGCATGGCACGGCACTGAAGGTCTCTCTCTTCGTGCCTCTTTCAGCTGCACACTCAATACTACCTCGTCTTGACATTTCTCTACCGTCCCTACCTTCCGACTATCCGAACGCCGACATCGGCGTCGAGAAAGTCATTCATTATCTGCGTCGATGCCGCCAACAGAGGGGCGGCTATTGGTCAGCTGTACTTTCAGCGGACGGGCAGGATCCTGCCAGACTCGATCTTCAGCGTCTACGTGAACTTCTTACTCCTTTTCGCTACAACCACGGGATCCGGACTGACAGCTGGGTTTACTGTTATTTTGCTTTAGACATCCGGTCTCATCCTTCTCATTGCGACCTGGGGCACTCAGTCGACAGGTCTTGTCGGCGACCCGGCAACTGTCATTTCTGGGGTAGAGCGATGCATCTGTCTCCTCACAGAAGTCTACAAGCGGAATGGAGTCATCATGCGCGCTTTGTAAGGACTTGAACTCGATGGCGTTTTGCTTTTCTAGTCGAACTTCTGGCTGACGCATTTCTTACTCTGTGGAATGAACCTAGAGAGACCCTGCAGGTCCTTGTCGCGCCTCGAGTCGACTACTTTGCTGAATCGCTCTCGCGCCGACAAGAGCGCGAGCAAAAGATGCTGGAGGGCAAGGCGAAGCTCGAGAGGGTCAGCGAAGACGAGGGTCACTATGACACTATGCCCCTCGTCTGCGTTGCCCGCTCCTCCTCTACTAGCTCTCGTGCTCAGATGGGTTCACCCTCTGTACTAGACGCGAATGTGGTTGAGGAGGGCCAGGAGGCGCTCTCGATGCTGAATGCTACCATCGCCAGCGGGGGTCCAGAGGCTTGGGCAGAAATCTGGGATCTCTTCGGTGGTCAGTCCTGGCTGTCCTCGATATGCAGCGATCTGAAGGCCCGCGCCCGCTTTCTTATGTGCTTGTTGACTTACTAACCCGCCTTCTCTGTAGTTCCTGAGTTGCACCAGCTCACGGGCATGTTCCCGCCACCCTCTCCTGAAGGTCAGTGTGCGGCTGCTCTTCTTGGAGCGGGCGGTGAGTGCCATAAGAGATCGCGGCTGAGCGGTGTTGCTTTCTTGCAGTGCCTCTCAACTTTGGAACTCCTTCCTCGACCAGCACCAGCGAGGCGAATAGCGCTCTTGGAGGACTTGTGCCGATGGATCCGATGCTTGCGATGCTAGGTCAACTTCCCCAGTAGACGTTGTTTTCTCCTTGTCTCGTTCTCCGTCTTCTATTTTATTCATTTCGATGGCCCTCTACTTTATCTGGGACGTCGTCTGCCGCCGTTGCGTCGCATGACATCGCTTGCGAACTCTTGGACATGTCGTCAGACAGGCTCAATTCCAGGCCGTGACTGCACCCGTCCGCTCATGCTTACTGAACACGTCTCTTTGCACTCCTTCCTCAAACCATCACAATGGCAGAACCCGGAGACAACATCACCATCATTGGAGCCATTGCTGATAACGGCAAGCATGGCTGGGATCTATTGTGGAAAGCCTCCGTCACTCATTGGGATCGCGGCCAAGCCGACCCGTATCTCGTTGCATTCCTCAAGGCGCCGCCGGCAGCAGTCAAAATACCCAATTTTGGCATGGGGCTTGTTGCTGGATGTGGAAGAGTAAGTCGACACGCCATCGGTTTTGCTGTCTGCATTCTGATTGATTCGGTCGTAGGGGTACGACGCGGCTGCCCTCGCCGAGGTCGGCGACCATAAACGATCGACATGGGGGCTCGACCTTTCAGAGACGGCCGTCGCAGCAGCCAAAGAGTACCTAAAGTATTCCATGCGTGGGTATGTGTTTGTGCTTACATCGCTTCGTCTTCACAGGTGGCTTGCGTCACGGGACGTGATCGAGCCTGATGCGCGGCCGGTCGAGATTCATTGTGCCGATTTCTTTACATTCGAGCCGCCCTCAGAAGGCTTTTCTGTGAGTGGTCCCCGTCTTCTTCTGGTTGACACGCCTCACGACTCAGCATATACTGATAGCTCAAATCCAGCTCGCTTGGGACCTCACATTCCTCTGCGCCCTGCCGCCGGACATGCGTGATCGTTGGGCCGACCGCTACACCGAGCTCTTGTCCTCTCAGCCGGACTCACTTTTGCTCACAGCGTGTTGGCCGATGTGGAAAGAAGAGAACCAGCACACGGGTCCGCCGTGGATCCTTTCACCACAAATCTACAAGGATTTGCTTGAGCCGCGTGGCTGGAAGCTTGCCTGGGAGGGCGAGTTTGGCGAGCGCGGCCGCCTGCTCGCTTGGGCGCTGTAAAAACCTTTGATCATGAATATATTGGTATGGGCGAAAGCGTATTCTTGTTCTGTCCGTGTTACGTCCTCGAAGAGCTCATTAGTGTCAAGTAGAGGTTAGGGGCAAGATCAGCGGTTATGCTCGCATGCAGGAAAGAAGATGAGCGGATCATGAAAGGTCCAGACGGAAAAAAGAATGGAGAGTAGTTCTTCAATTGAATCCTTTTCCTGAAGTTACGGATATATTTTGCTGACTTCCCTTACCTACATTGTTCTATCAACTAGAGGCTGATTACCTTGGAGACCTACTGCGGTTATGAGTACTACCACAGGCGTGAAAATAATACGTTCCGTTGGTGTTTCAAGGACTGCCAGGAACGCACCGGACTGAACAAAGGTGTTCAGCTCTACCCGCCATTGAACCCTAGCTCTGGATAATCCGATTTCAGGGTTGTAGGCGGTTAAGGAGATAAGAGAACTCTTCCCGGGGCCCCTGCCAGTGTCACCAACTTCATTTACGTTGCCGTCAAAGATCCACATCCCGGCTCCGGAATCTTTAACCGGATTCCCTTTCGATAGTGACGCGAATAATCGCGTGCTTTAAAACGGAGGTTCCCTATCTCCTGGGATGGGGCTCACTTGCCTCAATAAGCGATGTATATAGAACTGAGCAAGACTCGGTGGCCGCGTGTACGTCACTGCATCTCCTCCGGTGGCCGCGCATTGCGATGTCTGCCTCCGGCGCGCGATTGTGAGACTTCTCCACTGTCGCAGAACGTCGGTGTGCACTGGCCCATGAAAGGTAGAAATCGAGAGCAGGCAGTTCCTTCTCGGGTCTCCCTTACCTTTTTTCCCCTTTTCCCATGAGTTGCCCCCAACCTTCACCAGCCTTTCTCCCGTACCTCTTGTCCAACCGGCCGACTAACTGTCCAGTCCTTGGCTGGTCTTTTGCCTTCCGTATAGGTCGAGCTTCTCGGAAACAACCTCTCGCCGTTCTCCCCTCACACCATACCTGCCATCCTACCAACATCCTAGCCGTCCACTATCATGACGAGACCTTCCCCTGCCTTGCCGTCGGACTCTGCCTTGCCACCTCGCAATCCTTCGGCCGCTTCATCCTCATCGGCCCATGTCTCGACCCCCTCTCTTCCCGTCTACCCTTCACCTTAGATTGTCGTCGACGAAGAGCAGCTGGAATCGTTCCGATTTGACTCTGAGGCGTTCGCTCAGGATAGTACACTCGATCCGGAAGGTGAGCCCGACACTGAACTGCGTCTTGCCAGCTGGACCCCGTTCGCCTGCCTGTCCCTTCTGTCGAGCGCATCGTTGACGACGCCTCCGGTCGTCCAGTCCCTGATCCATCCCAGCTTCAAGCCGAGACCGAAAACATCAAGGCCAAAGCCCGAATCACGGAAGATGGTCGAATTGCAGTCAACGTCAAGACGACCCATCTGCCTGATCTTCCGCCAGACTATTATCTCGTCACAGACGAGCCCGAGCCCTACGTCGAGAAACTCAAGGAGGGACTCGATGGCCGGAGAGAAGGTCAGGTCCCAAAGCTCAACATTCTGCTCCTCATCGTTGGCTCCAGGGGTACGTCGGGCATGCCGTTTCCAACTGTCGATACACTTGACTGACGTATGGCTCATGATGTTCTTGTGAACTTCTCATCGTGGACTCGTCATCGTGGACTCTTTGTTCAGGCGACGTCCAACCTTACATCTCGCTCTCTCTTGCTCTCGTCGCCGATGGTCACCGCGTCCGTCTCGGCACTGTATGTAATCATCTCGCCGTCTTTCCGTCTGCTTCCGGTCTCGTTGGGAAATTCAAGCTCACAGAAACCCTCATGTTTGATCAGCACGCTGAGTTTGAAACATTCGTCCTAGAAGCTGGCCAGGGCCTCGTCGAGTTCTTCGACATAGGGGGCGATCCACGCGATCTCATGGCCTATATGGTCAAAAGTGCGTTTATTTTATCATTTGATCCAACTATTTCACGATCCCCTCGGCCTTCGCTCACCACTTGTTCCTCTAAGACCCTGGACTCATACCCGGATTCGAGGTAAGGATATGCCCACCCTTAAGCGAGCTCGGAAGAAGCTGACCTGATTTCCCCACTTCCGCAGAGTTGGACCAACGGAGACTTTCGGCGGAAGACCAAGATGATCTTTGAGATTATGAGCGGGTCCTTCAAGGCTGCGTTCTATCCAAATGCTGCGAAGGATACCGCTCCCTTCGCTGCGGATGCCCTCATTAGCAACCCACCAGTGTTCGCCCACATCCATATTGCAGAGGCCTTGGGAAGTAAGTGGGAAGTTCATTGCTTCTTCTAAGACAACAGTGTATTAATTTCTCACGGGTCTCGGTTTTCTCAGTCCCTCTCCACATGTCATTCAGTAAGACGAACAGCACAGTCATGTAGTTCGTTAAGATCCTGATTGATCTTCGTTTCTCCATAGCCATGCCTTGGGCGCCGACGACGTCGTTTTGCCACCCGCTTGTTCAACTTGAGAGCTCCGGTGCCGAACCAAGGCTTGCAAATTATCTCACCTATACTCTCGCGAACCAGATGACCTGGTCCGGTCTCTCTGGCTCAATCAACACATTCCGCACGAAGACGCTCGGCCTCGAGGCGCTTAAGATGAGAGAGGGCCCTTCAGTACTCGATAGGCTTAAAGTGAGGGCACTTGGCAGTACTTTCCTGTCTTTATCAAAGCAATGAATTGACCCGCAATCGCCCACAGCTTCCCTGGATCTACTCCTTCTCCCCCGGCCTAATTCCTAAGCCTAACGACTGGCGTGCCAACATTGATCTCGCCGGATTCTTCTTCCTCGATCTTGCATCGGTGAGCTTGAGCGGACTATCACTCCTTGTCACCCGTCATTCAAGAAGCTGATCTTTGGTGAGTAGGATTACCGACCTCCTGCAGCGCTCTTAAACTTCCTCCAGGCTGGCCCACCGCCGATCTACATTGGGTGAGACCGATATCCGCCTTTCGACTTCTATCTTCTGTCTTCTTCTGAGGTCTGAACCTGCTTACTGAATCTCCATCTCCCATGTGTTAGCTTCGGATCCGTCCCCGTCAAAGATCCCTAGGCTATGTCTCGCACCCTCTTCAGTGCTGTCCAAGCTGCTGGCGTCCGGGCAATCATCTCCTCTGGCTGGGCAGGTCTCGCCTCGACTTCGTCTGACCCGAACATCTTCATCCTGGACTTTGCCGTCCCACATGACTACCTCTTCACGAAGATGTCGGCAGTCGTCCACCATGGAGGAGCGGGGACGACGGCGATCGGACTGCTGAACGGCCTTCCGACGCTCGTTGTCCCCTTCTTCGGAGACCAGGTGTTCTGGGGCGAGATGATTGCGCGGGCGGGTGCTGGTCCGAAACCGTGAGTAGGCCGTCGGCCGGTCCTTAGTTTAGGCATCTGCTGACCGTTCCGGCCCTTGACGTGCTGACACTTCAATCGATGGATCAGAATCCCATCGAAGGATCTCAATGTTGAGCGACTTGCTGAGGGAATCCGGTTCCTTATGGCTCCAGGCACGGCCGGCCAAGCCAAGAAGCTTGGAGCGCAGATTCGGAGTGAGGTGGGTCCTCGGCAGTCTTCCATCTTTCTATCGCTTTTCGTGAAGATCGAGAGACAGATACTAATGCTGATTTGCTTGCTCGGACGTGCGCGGCAGCGGGGAGAACGGACAGCCATTGATGCGTTCTACAGCCACTTACCGCTTCAGGTGTGTCATCGAACTCGATGAGCCGATGGACTTCTCTAACTGATCTATTGTTTGCTCACTGGCTACCTTGGCTCTTCGCAGAACATGCGTTGCGACCTCGATCCGACGCGGGTTGCTGTCTGGTGGTGCAAGAAGTATCGCCTGCGTCTCTCAGCCTTTGCAGCTCAAGTACTCATCGATGAAGGCAAGATCAAGGGTGCTGGCGCCTTGAAGCTGCATCGCGTGAAGGAGTATGATACTAAGTGGGTCTTTGGTCTCTGTTTCGGTCTTCTGAGAACAGAGCGGCGTTTGATTTTTGTTGATTCACAGGCAAGGGGCGTCTAACCCCATCCTGGGCGCAGCCTCCCCGGCCTTGAATGCGATCAAGGAGTTCGCCGTCGATGGCCTTGGCCAAATGTTTATCAACCCTCTCAAGTCCGCCAAGGCCATCGGCACGATGTTCCCCAAGGGTTCGTCCTTTTTCGCTTTCTACCCGCATACCCTTCTATGTGACTAAAACCTTGGGCTCGCGCTCCTCGCTCGTACTTCCAGCGCTCTACAACACCATGGATGGAATCACGACGGGCCTGGAGAACGCTCCGAAACTCTACGGCTCTGAGGTTCGCAAGAAGGGCAAGATCTCGGGCGTCGGAAGTGGCTTTAAAGAAGGCGGCATGGTGAGCTTTCATTTCACTCGGAATGACCCTCTGGCTTTCGCTCTAACTTCTTTCATTTTTGATCTTAGTCTTTTGCTGAGAACTTTGCCGACGGCATCATGGGGTTTTATAAGGATCCTGTCAAAGGTTACAAAGAGGGTGGCGTGACGGGAGGTGAGCGAGCAGCGTCAATGAGATGAACGACGACCATCTGATCAACATGTGCACCTCATCTAGCTGCCATCGGCGTCAGTCGGTCACTCGCCAATCGTAAGTCTTGAAACCATGATCCGCTCCCCAATCCCCTTTTGCTGCTGACCCTTTCTTGTCCACCTTCTCCAAGTTGCCATCAAGCGTGGGTCTTCCCTCGACGCTTATTTACCCCCCCTGGCCCAATTCCTTACTGATGTGTCCCTTTTCTTTCTGATAATGGGGTCTCTAGCCGCGGCCGGCATATTCTCCCTTTTTAACGGCCCCATGGTCGGTATCTATGAAGGCTTTCGGTCCCTCATCGTCACACAGGATACCAAGCGTCTGCGGGCGATTCGCACCACTGACGGGCTTCAGCATGCTCGTTCCGCGACGCAACATCAGAGAGGGGAGATCCTTCAGATGTTTGGGGCTCTTGAAGGGACAGTCAAGGATCGGAAAAAGCTGCAAAAGTGATTCAGTCTGGAGGAGTAGTCGAAATAGCATGGACGATTATGAAAGCGGTGCTGATTTACAGCGAGGATCAACGGACAAACATTCTTAGATCTTCACAGATACTCTTTTATTTACCTTTGTATGGAAGTTCCTGTTCGTATGTTTTCGGTGTGGCAGTAGTATATAAAAGACTGATGGACTAGTATTATTTTGCCTCGAGAAAAACTGTTTACAAGCGAGAATTCTTGCCGTTTCTAGCCATTCTTCACCTTCAGTCCGTCTGATGGGCAAGGTGGACCCCGCCGGCCTGGAATGCGAAAGAAACCGGAAGCGAGATCAATGCTAAGATGGACCCGTCTGGCTCAAGGAAATCGAAAGATGAACATCGTCCGAGCATTCATCTGCTCGGCTTCGCTTGAGACTGAAGTGTTTGCCAGTCTAACCTGCTTTTGGTAGCGATAGCACCCTTAGTTTCCTTACATTACAGCAGATACGCCGAGGCAGCGATGTCGAAGACCGCGACCACGACGCTGTCCGCTGCAGCAGACTTGAAGCACTTCAAAGTCATCTGAAGTCTAACCCATAAGGATTATATGTAGGTATAAGGGAAGCAGGAAACGGCTCAAGAAAAGGGTAATTGGCAAAGTCCAGAAAGTGAAAGAAGGGGTGACAGGAAGACAAACAGTCCCCAGATATGAAGCCTGCGATCGACAACAGTCCGCCTTGACTCTCGACTCAGGCGGCGTACTTGATTGGATACGTCCCCTCGTCGAGCTCCATGTTGTTCGGGACGTAAGCAAAGCTTCTGTCCAGGAGGAGGCGTGGAGGCCAAAAGATGCAGTACAGTAGCATGGATACAGCCTGATGTAGGCAGCGAACCGTAACGAAGTCAGTCGGTCGTTCTTGGACTTGTGCCTGACCAGTCAGCACGACGGATAGAAGACAGAGCACTCACAAGAGGGAGGGCATCCAGGATATAGAAAAATCCCTCGTGGAGGACAAGGTAGCCAGAGTAGCCTTGACCGAACTCGATCTGAACGTGTGCACATGGAGCACGTCAGACATGGCTCTGTCATTTTTGAGTGAGATGATCGACGTGCAATTCGGAACAAGCATCGACAGCTGACGGCGAGACATTGGAAGCAGAGCACCCAGAAGATCATCTTCCAGTTTCCCGGCCGGTTATCGCTTTGCTCCCATATCTGAGGGTAGCGGTTGCGCCTAAGCCAGAGAAGCAGAGGAGAGAAGGGTCAGCTAGCCTGTGCAAACTTGGGCAGAGACCAAGTCGAGCACTCATGATCCACGAACAAGCGCTTTCCGAAGAGCAGAAGCTGGGCGGTGAAGAAGACGAAGAAGCAGAGCTGAATGACGAGACCAACGATGGATATCTAAAAGAGGAGAGCGTCAGTCAAAGTGACAGGTCTGCGGTAGCAGTAAGTAGGAGGGAGGGGTGGGGGGATGGGGGGAGAGGGGTTTCCCTACTTTCTCCCCAAGTTTAGCCGTTTCTCCACCCATTGCCGCCATGCCTCCTCCTGCACTCTGAAGGAGGAACGTGACACAGTCGACGCAAAGGCTGATGGAGGAATCGAAAGATCATTAGCACAACATGCTGCTCGTGGACTTGTACGGCAAAGGACTGACAAGAGCTTGACCGTCAAGCTTGGGCGGAGGATGAGGCAGTCTCGCCCGACAGTATCGTTGCCGAGGAACGCAGTGATGTGGGCGAGGCAAACGTAGATGGCGGCGATGAAACCGCAGGCTTGGAGCGAGAGGAGCGAGATGAATGAGAGCAATGGGAGAGGCAAGTGAAGTGCACATGATGAGAGTGGCACAGACGAGGGTAACATGTCAGCGTACGAACGAGTAAAACCTTATATGAAGGGGTACGAAAGCTGCTCACGCGATAGGAGCAGAAGCTGCGGTTTCAGGGGAAGATCCACGGGAAAACCAAGCGTCCGGAGTTGTCAATCGACTATCATCATGCATTCGAGGCCAGAGAGAGATATAAGGACGCCGTACCAGCTGCTGTATCGAGTATATTGGGATAGAGTACAAGTTCTGGCTGTACAGCATCCGAACGGCAAACCCGACTGTCCTGTAGGTCATGCCAGGCGTGCACATTCATGCATCGTCAGCGCCGCGCATCTATGCGACCCGTCCGGGTCAGGCCGCCACAGCCACTCACATCATGGTAAGAGATATGGGGAGCACAAGGAACCACTTCTTCCCCTGACGGAAGAGCACTGGAGCAACGGATGATGATGACGGTAAGTATGGCCAACTCCATGACATTGGCCCAAAACATGCCCAGAACTCACGAAGCCAAGATACGATGGCGAGCACGCCGTATGTTCCAAGTCCCGCGAGCGAGGCCCAGTTCTTCGGGGCAAAGCCTGCTATTGGGCGTCGATGATCTGTCGACTCGGCCGCTGCCCGTGCGAGGAGGGCGGTAGCTGAGGAGATCTGCAGTGAGGCGTGCCATGCGAGCCGAAGCGGGTGGTGGTCAAATGCCAGACTGCAGACTGCAGACCAGACAGAAGTGCACCAGACCAGAAGAAAGGAGGGATCCAGGGGACAGGAGGAACGTAGAAGAGAAAGACTCACGACGGCAGAAGACAGGGCAGGGAACAGGGCCATGTCGAAGCTGGCCAGGGGAGTGGGAGAGAGAGGCGGAGATAGAGACAGAGTAGAGAATATGCGTGTATGCCGACCAGCCAGCAGCTGGGATTGCAGTTGATGGGAAGCGAGGGAGGGAGCGTTGTTGCGTCCTTTTTCACTGAACGTCGTCAGCGGTTAGCTTTGTTCTCTCATGAGCGGCCACCGTTGCCGAAAACGAAATTCACAGCATGTTTCCCAGGGCAGCGGTTTGCGGCATATAGCGGCGCGGCGTTGAGCACAAGAGACCGGCCAGCGCGGTAGAGGTCCGCGACGACGGCGCCCGAGGGGAAGAATCGGGGCACACGCTAGCTGAGGCAGGAAAACACGACCCTCGCAGTGGGGCCAGACAAACTCCTGACTGGGAAGATAAGCTGTTCCAGGACGGAATTCCTGGTTCGGTATCACGCCGGAGCCAGCAATAGATGGACGGATGACTGCACCGCTTCCGGTTTGGTTTCGTTGGGAATGCTCCCTTCGGAAAACGGGAAACGAGCCTGTAGTGTGCGCCCGTGCTGGTTCATCAGCTGTGCGACGACCGGCCAGAGATAAACTGCATCAAGGCCAGTGATATGCTCGACAAGCGATCTTAGCTGTCCTTGACTTCCAGAGTAAATCGATCGTATATGAATGGTATATGACATAGTGAGACAGGCTGGCCCGTAAAAGAAATAGGCAACGAAAGCACACTAGCACAATTCTTGGGCAGAAGAAACACAAGAGACAGAATTTCATGCAATGTAGTGGGGCGGCACTTTAATTCTATACCATACGGACGTTCAGAGAGTGGCGACTTTAGAAGAGTTCTCGTACATCTGCAAGCCGCCGCGGCCCGGCTCGAGATCCAAGCCCTGTTCAACCTGAATTCGGTCAAAGGGAAGGACGAGGGGGGGCCAGACGAGAATGTAGAGGAGCATTGCAGCAGCCTGCAGGGAACGGAGGAAGCTGGTGATCAACATCGTTGCCTCTCGCCGTGTCCTACTGACGACACACGAAGAGAGACTCACCAGTGGAGCAGCGTCGAGGGCATAGAAGTAACCCTCGTGAACGACAAGATAACCCCTGTAGCCTTGAGAGAACTCGGCCTGCAGAAGCAGAGGAAAGGGGGAAGCACGCAGTGATAGAAGAGTCAGCCGGGGGAAGCGGCGCATGGCGATCCGAACAGACGAGATTGTATTCACAATCCTAAAGATACACCTGATGAGGATGGCGATACATATGGGGATGAGAGAGAGGTAGAGAGCCTTGTAGTTTCCCGGCCGCCCGTCTGTCCGAGCCCACACGTCAGGGTGGAGCTTCTTACTGTACAGCGAGCGCATGAGAAGTAGTCTCAGCTTCTACTCGTAATAAATTCGCTCTCGTCAGGCTCGCTCTCGTCATCGGGACCCACAGTCGATAGCCAAAGACCAGGAGCGTGAAGCAGAAGCACGAGAAGGAGACGAGCTGGATGGCGAGACCGGCGATCGAGATCTAGAGCGAAAGAATGGACAGAGATATGAGGATCTGTTAGCACGACATAGCGCGGACTTTCGGATCTGCAGTCTGTGGGATCTCACTTTCTCCCCGAGTTTACCAAGCGATGCTACAGAAGACATCCCGCCTCCTGCAGCCTGAATGAGGAAACAGGCTACATCGAAGAGAACACTGCGAGGAACCTGGGTTAGAATGATACCTAGACAGAGGCGGAGAGAATGGGTGCGCAGACACACAAGAGGCGGACGATGATTTCCGGCTTCAGGATCAAGCACTCGGTCCCGATGGTGTCTCGTCCAAGGAAGAATGCAATGCGCGTCAGAGCGATGTAGACAGCAGCGATGAAGCCACAGGGGGCGAGCAAAAGGAGCTGCGTAAAGAAAACGTGGGATGACGGAGTCAGCTGTTGTGGGCAGAGACCAGATCCCTCAGTGGCTCACCAGCTGCTGGACGGCATAGATGCCCACGCTGTAGTAGCTGCTAGTCAGAGGAATCCTGACGCAAAACCCAAGCTATGTTACGGCGAGGAAGAGGCTGTCAGCATTGGATGATTGGCGTGCATCTGCAGACAGCAATGCTGGTCTTACCGCCATGGCCGCGAGGCTGATGGGAAGGACCATCATCCACCGCTGTCGGCCGAAGCGGAAGAAGTCTGTCGGCAATGCAGGCTGGTCAGCCAAAAGATCCAGGGGACCGACAGTAACTCGGCGCTGTTCTCACAGAATGCGGCCAGGGTGGCAAGGATGGCATAGACGGCGATTCCAACGGCGGTGGCCCAGATCTTTGGAATAAACCCTCCGACCGGTATCGCAGTCGTCTCTGCCGCTCGGGCGACGAGGAGGACAGTTCTGGTCTGCAAGGCATGAAGGACGATCTGCATCAGGACCTGGCGCGGGGCACCTCGAAGGTAGAGTACAAACAGGCTCGGACTGAATCATGCAAGCGTGGGGTAGTCGGCGTTCGAGAGAGGGATGCAGGGGTGCAGGGATAGACGAAGGAAGGTCTGGTCCGGCGAAGGATGGGAAGATTCCGGTTGTTGGCCAAAATGGGTCTGTCGCTGGGTTATGGTTGAGAGGAAAGGAAGAAAGGAGACGGAAAGGAGGACGAAAGAAGTAGGAATTGGTCCCGGTGATTTACCGTAAGAGGATGAGGAGCCATCCTGGCTCGGCCAATTATGAAGGAGCGGTGCAGATATGGAGACAGCGCTGGCCGTCGATGTGCCCGGTGGCCGGCATGGAAATCTCGGCGGCCGGGACGCAGAAAGCGGGAAAAGCGTCGACCCGTACGTGCGCTGTGCGCCATAATTTAGTGACAACGCAAGAGTGGGGCGGGCAGGCCGATTCGTCAGCAGGCAGAGAGGAAGTTCCCGCACTGACCTCGCTTGTCATCTCTGTGTTGGCAATCGACTGGTAAGCTATCTCTTTCAAACGCCGGAGCTCGGACGGCAACTAGGGCGAACCCACTCGAGCAGATGCAGGACACTTGCTTCCCGATTCCTCGGCACACGTGAATGATTGAGCGATGCGCATGGGACCTCTCATATTCGAATATATGCTGATTTTAAGACTCATAGTGAGTGACAAATATCAGCAGCCGTTCTTAAGGACTTCGCTGTCGATTATCAGTCTATCCCCTGCATCTGGCCATACTGCTGATATCTTCCTCTTGATCACAACGGTGCGCTCATGCTTTCTTCCCCAACCAGTTTCGGCGTTACGACACATATTGTTGAAGTGACTAAGCATATAGTACATTCGGTGGTGTAGTCATGTGCAACCAGAAGTCCTCATCTCCTTCCGTGCATCCTTCATCTCTGCAACCGATGTTTACGCGACATCCTAGACTTATATCTTCATGTTCAAGCTGGCTGTTTTCGTGTATTCGATCAAACTCTCCAATTTCTTTCAATCACTCAACATTGTATGCAAGCCGCCGTCTCCGGTGCATCAGACACACGTTCGAACTGCCCTACGAGATCAGGCCACATAAGCCAAACGTCTTAAGCCAAAGATATTCTCTCATCTTATATACCTCTAGCTTTCTCACAACCCGAACAGCTTGATGAGGTCGAGCACATGCTTATGCCCATCCTGTCAACTCTTCTTCCTTCCATTGCCCTCTGAACCAGACGACGCTCAGATCTCTTTGGCCATCATACCCTCAAAGAGCTTTGTCTTGCGTGCGGCGCATTCACTGCAGATCCGTGATCGTTAGCGGCGAGGAACGAGGTTGAGATTGCGAGCGGCATTTAAGTAGTGCGAAGTACGCACGCAGACGTTCCCTTGATGGCTCTCTCCACGAACTGCAATGGGAAAGTAACAGACATAAATAATTAGAGATTACAGGTGTGACTGGGCTAGAGAATGATTCATAAGTAAACTCACAATCTCGACGGCCGGCTTGACCCTGGCCAATTGGTCAAGAACGCCAGCCTGTTCAATCAATGAAGAATTCGGCACAGGCATGTTAAGCCTTATTTCGTTCTTTTTTTCTCCTGTTTTCACTTCATTTGGAGCAGATATAAAACGCACCTTGACGAACACTACGTCGGGCATCGATTCGGGATACGCGTAAAGCGCAGAGCCGCACTTGCCGCAGAAGGCGCGGTGGATGGTGTAACCCGAGTCGGCGCCAGTGTCATCGTACATCTAGTGACGATAAACAACCAGTGAGTCCATCTTCTTAAAGTAACAGGCGAGAGATCGTGACTCTATGGCTAGACCTACGTTAGGCTCTCCTTTGGTAACCTTCAGCTGCTCCTTCTTGAACTGAGCGTTGTACGACTGAAAGGTGTGCAGCTTCTGGCACGTCTGAGAGGGGACCACAAGGACACAAGGAAGACCATATCAGCATGTGTTTCAGGATCAACAGGCGGAGGGACAAACTCGGCAGTGGCAGATGACTCCAGGAATGTCTTCAGCTGAGACGTCGGCGACCTCGAAGGCGATGGAGCCGCAATAGCACGAGGCAGTAAGCGTAGAAGTAGACATAGCGGTGAAGGGCTGAAGTGAGCGAAGCGAGATGATGGTTGTAAGAGGTAGCTTGAGGCATTTGCCGAGTTAAGAACGGTCCTGCACCAGGCGCCGTCACCGCAAGCGTCATAGACTGGCAACTGAGAGTCAGTCGCCGGCCTCGGGCTCAGCCACTCAGCGCGTGTGGCTGGCTGAGTTCGGCGTTTGCTCGAGTTGTGACATGAACGGACTTGCCTGTTCTAGGGATAAAAAATACTGAAGCTCACATATTCTTTATGTCAAGTGGAGGAAAGCCGGAACGCGCAAAGCCCGGAAAAATTGATAAGCTTACAAAGTCCATAAAATCGTCCTCGTCAGCAGAGGCTCGTTTTGATGGGAGGGAACCGGCAGAGACATGTGGGAAATCGCGGGAATATCTGCAAACTGCTTCCGTGCTCTTTTCTCAGCCTCCTTCAGAAGAGTGAAGAGTAGGACGCTTCCTACGACCTGAATCAGCTGAAACTATGGATGAGCAATCACAAGTGATGAGGAATCAGCCTCCACCTGCAATGAATGTTACGAAGGCGTTTCCCTAAAAGGACAAAATCAGGGACGGCGAAAGGGAGAGACGACATCGACGACAGTGTTTCATCTGAGGTTTAAAAGCGGCTAAACCCTCACCGTTTGTGTCTGCACCCCGACCATCACTAGCCGCGTCGCCTCCCACCTCCAACCAGCATCTGTCTCTATCACAACATGTCCCCTATCCCATCCACTGTCAAGGCCCTGGCTGCATCCCCAGACCTAGGACTCCCTAATGTTATCGAGATCCCCTTTGGAACTCGTGAGGCCGTAAAGAATCTCAGCCCGCAATCCGTCGTGGTCGCCAATCGTGCTATCGGACTTAATCCGTGCGTTTATTGTAATTGACCTAACACATCTTCGTCCTGACTTGGCCGGTACGTTATGTTTGCTTTGTGGCTGGGTTGTGCAGCACCGACTATAAGGTAAGGCTACTGCCTTTCGACAATTGTCTCATTCATTTCAGGCTGATAATCCTTCTTTCCTCTAGCACGCACACGGTGACTGGAGCGCCAAGAAGCTCGTCATCATCGGCACTGACAGTGCCGGCACCGCCCTCAAGGTCGGCTCGGGCGTCAGCCACATCAAAGAGGGCGACCGTGTTGCCGGCATGGTCTACGGCTGCTCCACCGAAGAGCAGGGAGCCTGCTCTGAGGGTACGTGATTGGAGCTGCATGAATCGTTTCACCGCATTGTTGACCCATTTGACGCGTTGTCGTTGCTGAAAACTTCTTCAGGCGTCGTTTTCGATGCAGCGAATGCTTTCGTCATGCCTCCGGGCATGAGCGATGTCGAGGGTGCCGCCTTCACTGTGAGTGTATCTGACTACAGGCTCTGCTTTTTGTCCATTCTGAGCCTCCATCTGACGCCTCACATGTTCAGGCTGTCCACTTGACTGTCGTTCAGACCTTTTACATGCGCTGGAACCTTCCTAAGCCTTCGGCTCCCGACACTTCCTCGCCCAAGCAGATCATGCTTGTCTGGGGCGGTGAGTTGCTCGGCAGTCTCTGCTTCATGTTAGGCGCCACAACTGACAATCTTGTATTCGTATTGGTTAGGGTCCACCGCCGTTGGCCATCACGCCGTGCAGCTTGCCACGCTCTCTGGCTATCGAGTCTTTGTGACTGCCTCGCCGGAGAACCATGCTCGGCTCCGCGAGATCGGCGCCGATCAGTGTTTTAACTACAAGGACCCCAATGTTGTCGAGGCGATCAAAAAGGCTGCCGGCGAACAGGGAGTCTTTGCCGCTTACGACACCGCTGGTGCGAACGGCTCGCTCGAAAGCTGCATCGGTAAGTGCTTGTTCCCCTTTTTATACAGCTAGGTCTTAATCTTACGGAAGATCGAGCGCATTTCAGACGCCATTGGCTCAAAGGGCGGCCGTGTGATGTGCACTCTTCCCTTTGGGGATGAAGCTGCCAACCGTCGCAGTGACGTCAAGGCTGAGTTTGTGAGCGTCTATACTGTCGTTGGCTACCCTGTGAGTGTTTTGTCCTCTGTTTACGCAAGAGCTTGTCATTCTCCTCTTGATTTGTCTGCACGCATCCGCTGTAGTCATTTACTTCGTTGCTGACAACGCTCGTCAATTGGATCGCTCGATTTAGTTCACCTTCGCCAACGTCTTCGACTTCCCCGCTATACTCGATGATAGGGCTCGCTCGCTCGCTTGGGTATCGGAGGAGCTTCCTTTGCTCCTCGAGGGCTGGGAGGAGGGTATTGGTTCGCGCAGGTACAAACCTCAGAAGCTTCGCATCATGGAGGGTCAGCTTGACCGCGTTCACGAGGGGCTCGACATTCTCGGACGTGGAGACTACAAGGCCGAGAAGCTCGTCTACAAGCTTGCCTAAGCTTCCGTTTTCTGGGTGAACAGTTACCTCGCGATCTTGTCGCCAGCGAGGCTGATGACGAACGATACTGGAGTGGGCGCAGTGTTGGTTTATTTCAATCTACCTAGCTTACCTTTGTTCCAACTTTGAGTTCATACATGTCAATAACCTATGATTTTCAACATCGAAACCTTTTATCTGACAGATAACGACATTGGCGCCGAAGGTTGCATTGCCGCCTAAGCTCTGTCCGTCGTCTTCCTGCGTTTCATCCTCCGGCTACCGCCAGACTGAGGTCTGTTCATGAACTACGGAAATGGACGGTACTCACTGCTTGTGACCTCTGCAAGAGAGCTCTTGAAGATGGCTTGTCACAATGAGGAAGTCTATGTGGAACAATCGAAGGAAGTTAGGGCACTCTGGAAGTGACTGATTAGAATGGAGTTGCCTTGTTAACTCGGCGCCGAGGTAGCTTTTCCCTTGCTCACTCAGCATTTCCATCTCTTCGCTCCTCATTTTGTCTCCTCTGTTACACGTTCCTTGCTCTCCGGTCCTTCCTATCCCCCCTTATTCTCGCCCCCGTCCATAAAACGCGCAGTTCATTGTACATTTTGTTCTGCACTCTGACTATCATTTGGATTCGAAAAACCTGCCCAGAACCTTTACGGGAGCCTGTGTCACTGCCAGCACTTCAGTCCACTCGTCCACCTACGCCCCCCTTCTCACCCATCCTCCTCAGCCCTTGACCCTTGGCCAATCCTAACAAGCACCCCAACCAACGCCCCGCTTTATAATGTTCCGCAGAGATTCAATTCGGTTCGTTGCGCCGTTTGCAATCGCATGTTTCGTGATATGGATGTCTCTGATTTGAAGAATGTCTTGTGGGACAAGTTGTCCTAGAGATATCCACATGGTGGGGCACGAAGCAGTCGCTCTCCCGCGATCATGCTGGCTTTGGCGTCTGTTTCGTCAAACGCCGAGCCGCCTTCAACAAGCTTCTAAGCATGTTCATAATCCCTGTTTGGACGGATGTCCACCAACCCGCTGAGCCTAGGATCAGTCTCACCTGATTGAGTGTAACGGCGTTTGAATGGAAGGATGGTCCACCTGGGTAACGGCGTTTGAACTGAGGGTCGGTTCAACTGGACAAGCTCAAAGACCGGGCATCGCAAGCTTCACCTGAAGTAGCGGGACGGCCTTTGAACTGAGGGCAATCTCACCTGGACTAGCACAGATTTCGGGTTTTGGACATCAACCTTGTAAGCCGAAACATGCCTTGTTTACCGCTCACGTTTCAGTCAGCTGGACGCAGCCGGCTCGATCACTCTTGTGTCAGCTTGCCCGGTGACTCAAGGAGGTCGTATGTCTCCTTTCATGTGTTGACCTCTGCCTGATTTCTCTGCTTTTATACGCGATTAATCACGTCTCTTCGCATGCGACAACCATCTCGCTCACAACCCATTCGCTTCTACATTCAACATGACTACCCCCTCGTCCACTTCGACTATTACAGGCTCCTGCTACTGTGGGGCCACGGCTTACAAGGTCGTCGACGTCCCTGCCGGACCAGTTGATGGAATTATCTGCCACTGCAAAGTGCGTCACCTCTGAGCTCTCTGTATCACAGCTGAGTAAAACTGAGGCTGTCTCCTTGGCTGCAGACCTGCCAGAAACTGCACACCTTCCAGTCCTACAACGCGAGTTTCCCAAAGGACACACTTTCGGTCACAAAGGGCAATCCTTCGGTTGGTTTTTCTCGACTGCCCCTGCAAACCTTCTATTCCCTCTGACTTAAGGGCGCTTTTCTGTTTCATGTCAGATATACAAGGATGTGACCACCGATTCCGGAAAGCCCATTTACCGCCATCTATGTGGGCAATGTGGTTCGGCACTTTTCAGTTACCCTGACCTTGTACCGAACGCTGTCTTCGTTAAGGTATGACAAGTTTCCGCTCCTGTGCGGTAGCCCGTTCCCGATGGGTTTACCTGCATCATGAATTAGGTTGGATCGCTTGACGTCATCGATAGGGTCGTGCCGGCCGCCGAAATCGTAAGTCCCTTGTCCTCAAAACAAGCAATTGAGGTGCTCATTTGACTGTCGATCGGGTCTATCATTCGACACCAGTACATCGAGCGTGCTATCCAAGGAACCGCCGCGTACGTCTCACTCCACGTTTTATTAGTTTCCTTAACCTGGTGGAGAATAACGTTTTTTCTTTCGTAGTACTAGTGCGGACCGCAAGACCAAGCTTTACAAGGGCATGATGGCTGAGGAGATATAAGAGATGTCTCTGGTCAATCGTTATGTCGAGTCTTAATCTCCTCATAGTCTACCTGCATATCTTATGCATCTCAGGCGGACGACGCTTTCTCAGGTAATCGCCTCGCGCTTGAGCTTCCAGACAATGAACCAGAGCCCGGAAACGACGGACTCCTTTCACCAATTCTCTAGATGACAGTCCCACAGGTCTCGCTCGTGTCAGACCGCTCTCAGATCAGAGGATGAGAGCTTGAAATCGACAGAGGAGGTTGAGGTGGAAAACGTACAAGTGATTCGCCTCTTTCGCCTCGGTGATATGCCCTCTATGCCCAGCTTCTTAGACTTCTCGGCAGATTCGTAGCTCTGCGAAGGCGCCACAACATTATCTGCGTCTCCAGTGACAAGGAAGGTTGGTGGAAAGTTGGCGCCGACGATGTCAGGATCTCGCGGACTTGCCACTTCGACCCTGCGCCTGGCCAACGCGGCGCCAGTGTAGCCTTTCCCTTGCTTGATCAGCATTCCCATTTCTTTATTCCTTCGTTGCCTAATCTGTCCCACACTCTTTGCTTTCTAAACTTTCTCATCCCTCTCTTGTTCTCATCACTCCCTTGTTCTCACCACTCGTCCATAAAACGCTCATTTCATCGTAGTTTTGTTCTGCACTCTGACTATCATTTGGACACGACAAACTTGCCCAAGACCCTTAAGCGAGCCCGTGCCACCTCCATCACTTCAGTTCCCTTTCATCCCCCGCCACCGCTCTCAGTACACTTCGTCACTAACGTCCCTCTCCTCGCCCAGTCTTCTCTGCCCTTGACCCTTGGGCCAATCCTAACAAGAAGACTGAGTGAGGAGAGAGACGTTGGCGACGGAGTGGACTGAGCGGCGGCGGGTGGTGGATTTAAACTGAAGTGGTGGAGGTGACACGGGCTCGCTCGAGGTCTTGGGCAGGTTTGTCAGGTCCAAATGATAGTCAGAGTGCAGAACAAAATATACGATGAACTGAGTGTTTTATGGACGGGGTGAGAACAAAAGGGGGGGGGGGGGGATAGGAAGGACCCGAGAGCAAGGAATGTGTAACAGATGAGACAAAGAAGGAATGAAGAAACGGGAATGCTGGTCAAGCAAGGGAAAAACTACACCGGCGCCAAGTTGGCTAGGCGCAGGGTCGAAGTGGCAAGTCCGCGGGATCCTGACATCCATCTGTCAAACGGCAGGGAACAAGCCTGCTGCTTGCAGGTCCCCCACAAGGGAGACAAGATGGCGTGGCGTGCCTGGAAGGGGACGTGATGCGCGATAGACTCCGGGAACGACCGCAGTCTGGGAGGCGAGATCAGCGAGTGGCGTGTGAAGCGTTCGCTCTGCTGTGGTCGAGGGACGAGATTCGGCATCTGAGTGAAGGCGCCAACGTAGAAGACGAGGGCGAAAGGGATTTCAGGGAAAGAGGAAAGGAAAGAAGAAAATAAATTCAAATGCTGCAGAAGGAAAATAAACAATATCATGGAGACAGTGCCAGAGATCGACCCATCCGTCCGCTGCACCGTCTGGTCTAGCACCTTGACTTTACCACCGCGATCTTAGCCCATTCCTCTTATTCCCACCTTGCACCTGGGAAATTCAACTATTAGATCACTAGTCCTTACTTAAGTGCTCACTTCTCAACCTTCGGGTTTGCTTTGAACCGTGCGTATCTTGCCGTACCCTAACCAGTTATATTGTCCTCCAACCATGATCCTTCACCCTGCCGAACTTATGCAAACAGCATCACTCAATTGAACAACTACTCTCCATCCTTTCTTCCGTTGGACCTTTCATGATCCGCTCATCTTCTTTCCTGCAAAGCGAGCCTAACCTCTTCTCCCGCCCCTAACCTCTACTTGACACTAATGAGCTCTTCGAGGACGTAACACGGACAGAACAAGAATACGCTTTCGCCCATACCAATATATTCATGATCAAAGGTTTTTACAGCGCCCAAGCGAGCAGGCGGCCGCGCTCGCCAAACTCGCCCTCCCAGGCAAGCTTCCAGCCACGCGGCTCAAGCAAATCCTTGTAGATTTGCGGTGAAAGGATCCACGGCGGACCCGTGTGCTGGTTCTCTTCTTTCCACATCGGCCAACACGCTGTGAGCAAAAGTGAGTCCGGCTGAGAGGACAAGAGCTCGGTGTAGCGGTCGGCCCAACGATCACGCATGTCCGGCGGCAGGGCGCAGAGGAATGTGAGGTCCCAAGCGAGCTGGATTTGAGCTATCAGTATATGCTGAGTCGTGAGGCGTGTCAACCAGAAGAAGACGGGGACCACTCACAGAAAAGCCTTCTGAGGGCGGCTCGAATGTAAAGAAATCGGCACAATGAATCTCGACCGGCCGCGCATCAGGCTCGATCACGTCCCGTGACGCAAGCCACCTGTGAAGACGAAGCGATGTAAGCACAAACACATACCCACGCATGGAATACTTTAGGTACTCTTTGGCTGCTGCGACGGCCGTCTCTGAAAGGTCGAGCCCCCATGTCGATCGTTTATGGTCGCCGACCTCGGCGAGGGCAGCCGCGTCGTACCCCTACGACCGAATCAATCAGAATGCAGACAGCAAAACCGATGGCGTGTCGACTTACTCTTCCACATCCAGCAACAAGCCCCATGCCAAAATTGGGTATTTTGACTGCTGCCGGCGGCGCCTTGAGGAATGCAACGAGATACGGGTCGGCTTGGCCGCGATCCCAATGAGTGACGGAGGCTTTCCACAATAGATCCCAGCCATGCTTGCCGTTATCAGCAATGGCTCCAATGATGGTGATGTTGTCTCCGGGTTCTGCCATTGTGATGGTTTGAGGAAGGAGTGCAACGAGACGTAATCAGTAAGTTTAGTGACAACGCAAGAGTGGGGCGGGCAGGCCGATTCGTCAGCAGGCAGAGAGGAAGTTCCCGCACTGACCTCGCTTGTCATCTCTGTGTTGGCAATCGACTGGTAAGCTATCTCTTTCAAACGCCGGAGCTCGGACGGCAACTAGGGCGAACCCACTCGAGCAGATGCAGGACACTTGCTTCCCGATTCCTCGGCACACGTGAATGATTGAGCGATGCGCATGGGACCTCTCATATTCGAATATATGCTGATTTTAAGACTCATAGTGAGTGACAAATATCAGCAGCCGTTCTTAAGGACTTCGCTGTCGATTATCAGTCTATCCCCTGCATCTGGCCATACTGCTGATATCTTCCTCTTGATCACAACGGTGCGCTCATGCTTTCTTCCCCAACCAGTTTCGGCGTTACGACACATATTGTTGAAGTGACTAAGCATATAGTACATTCGGTGGTGTAGTCATGTGCAACCAGAAGTCCTCATCTCCTTCCGTGCATCCTTCATCTCTGCAACCGATGTTTACGCGACATCCTAGACTTATATCTTCATGTTCAAGCTGGCTGTTTTCGTGTATTCGATCAAACTCTCCAATTTCTTTCAATCACTCAACATTGTATGCAAGCCGCCGTCTCCGGTGCATCAGACACACGTTCGAACTGCCCTACGAGATCAGGCCACATAAGCCAAACGTCTTAAGCCAAAGATATTCTCTCATCTTATATACCTCTAGCTTTCTCACAACCCGAACAGCTTGATGAGGTCGAGCACATGCTTATGCCCATCCTGTCAACTCTTCTTCCTTCCATTGCCCTCTGAACCAGACGACGCTCAGATCTCTTTGGCCATCATACCCTCAAAGAGCTTTGTCTTGCGTGCGGCGCATTCACTGCAGATCCGTGATCGTTAGCGGCGAGGAACGAGGTTGAGATTGCGAGCGGCATTTAAGTAGTGCGAAGTACGCACGCAGACGTTCCCTTGATGGCTCTCTCCACGAACTGCAATGGGAAAGTAACAGACATAAATAATTAGAGATTACAGGTGTGACTGGGCTAGAGAATGATTCATAAGTAAACTCACAATCTCGACGGCCGGCTTGACCCTGGCCAATTGGTCAAGAACGCCAGCCTGTTCAATCAATGAAGAATTCGGCACAGGCATGTTAAGCCTTATTTCGTTCTTTTTTTCTCCTGTTTTCACTTCATTTGGAGCAGATATAAAACGCACCTTGACGAACACTACGTCGGGCATCGATTCGGGATACGCGTAAAGCGCAGAGCCGCACTTGC
Source organism: Tausonia pullulans (assembly GCA_951802195.1). Classification (NCBI taxonomy): domain Eukaryota; kingdom Fungi; phylum Basidiomycota; class Tremellomycetes; order Cystofilobasidiales; family Mrakiaceae; genus Tausonia; species Tausonia pullulans. The sequence continues at coordinate 1,325,783 of OX637627.1, forward strand.
CGCAGAAGGCGCGGTGGATGGTGTAACCCGAGTCGGCGCCAGTGTCATCGTACATCTAGTGACGATAAACAACCAGTGAGTCCATCTTCTTAAAGTAACAGGCGAGAGATCGTGACTCTATGGCTAGACCTACGTTAGGCTCTCCTTTGGTAACCTTCAGCTGCTCCTTCTTGAACTGAGCGTTGTACGACTGAAAGGTGTGCAGCTTCTGGCACGTCTGAGAGGGGACCACAAGGACACAAGGAAGACCATATCAGCATGTGTTTCAGGATCAACAGGCGGAGGGACAAACTCGGCAGTGGCAGATGACTCCAGGAATGTCTTCAGCTGAGACGTCGGCGACCTCGAAGGCGATGGAGCCGCAATAGCACGAGGCAGTAAGCGTAGAAGTAGACATAGCGGTGAAGGGCTGAAGTGAGCGAAGCGAGATGATGGTTGTAAGAGGTAGCTTGAGGCATTTGCCGAGTTAAGAACGGTCCTGCACCAGGCGCCGTCACCGCAAGCGTCATAGACTGGCAACTGAGAGTCAGTCGCCGGCCTCGGGCTCAGCCACTCAGCGCGTGTGGCTGGCTGAGTTCGGCGTTTGCTCGAGTTGTGACATGAACGGACTTGCCTGTTCTAGGGATAAAAAATACTGAAGCTCACATATTCTTTATGTCAAGTGGAGGAAAGCCGGAACGCGCAAAGCCCGGAAAAATTGATAAGCTTACAAAGTCCATAAAATCGTCCTCGTCAGCAGAGGCTCGTTTTGATGGGAGGGAACCGGCAGAGACATGTGGGAAATCGCGGGAATATCTGCAAACTGCTTCCGTGCTCTTTTCTCAGCCTCCTTCAGAAGAGTGAAGAGTAGGACGCTTCCTACGACCTGAATCAGCTGAAACTATGGATGAGCAATCACAAGTGATGAGGAATCAGCCTCCACCTGCAATGAATGTTACGAAGGCGTTTCCCTAAAAGGACAAAATCAGGGACGGCGAAAGGGAGAGACGACATCGACGACAGTGTTTCATCTGAGGTTTAAAAGCGGCTAAACCCTCACCGTTTGTGTCTGCACCCCGACCATCACTAGCCGCGTCGCCTCCCACCTCCAACCAGCATCTGTCTCTATCACAACATGTCCCCTATCCCATCCACTGTCAAGGCCCTGGCTGCATCCCCAGACCTAGGACTCCCTAATGTTATCGAGATCCCCTTTGGAACTCGTGAGGCCGTAAAGAATCTCAGCCCGCAATCCGTCGTGGTCGCCAATCGTGCTATCGGACTTAATCCGTGCGTTTATTGTAATTGACCTAACACATCTTCGTCCTGACTTGGCCGGTACGTTATGTTTGCTTTGTGGCTGGGTTGTGCAGCACCGACTATAAGGTAAGGCTACTGCCTTTCGACAATTGTCTCATTCATTTCAGGCTGATAATCCTTCTTTCCTCTAGCACGCACACGGTGACTGGAGCGCCAAGAAGCTCGTCATCATCGGCACTGACAGTGCCGGCACCGCCCTCAAGGTCGGCTCGGGCGTCAGCCACATCAAAGAGGGCGACCGTGTTGCCGGCATGGTCTACGGCTGCTCCACCGAAGAGCAGGGAGCCTGCTCTGAGGGTACGTGATTGGAGCTGCATGAATCGTTTCACCGCATTGTTGACCCATTTGACGCGTTGTCGTTGCTGAAAACTTCTTCAGGCGTCGTTTTCGATGCAGCGAATGCTTTCGTCATGCCTCCGGGCATGAGCGATGTCGAGGGTGCCGCCTTCACTGTGAGTGTATCTGACTACAGGCTCTGCTTTTTGTCCATTCTGAGCCTCCATCTGACGCCTCACATGTTCAGGCTGTCCACTTGACTGTCGTTCAGACCTTTTACATGCGCTGGAACCTTCCTAAGCCTTCGGCTCCCGACACTTCCTCGCCCAAGCAGATCATGCTTGTCTGGGGCGGTGAGTTGCTCGGCAGTCTCTGCTTCATGTTAGGCGCCACAACTGACAATCTTGTATTCGTATTGGTTAGGGTCCACCGCCGTTGGCCATCACGCCGTGCAGCTTGCCACGCTCTCTGGCTATCGAGTCTTTGTGACTGCCTCGCCGGAGAACCATGCTCGGCTCCGCGAGATCGGCGCCGATCAGTGTTTTAACTACAAGGACCCCAATGTTGTCGAGGCGATCAAAAAGGCTGCCGGCGAACAGGGAGTCTTTGCCGCTTACGACACCGCTGGTGCGAACGGCTCGCTCGAAAGCTGCATCGGTAAGTGCTTGTTCCCCTTTTTATACAGCTAGGTCTTAATCTTACGGAAGATCGAGCGCATTTCAGACGCCATTGGCTCAAAGGGCGGCCGTGTGATGTGCACTCTTCCCTTTGGGGATGAAGCTGCCAACCGTCGCAGTGACGTCAAGGCTGAGTTTGTGAGCGTCTATACTGTCGTTGGCTACCCTGTGAGTGTTTTGTCCTCTGTTTACGCAAGAGCTTGTCATTCTCCTCTTGATTTGTCTGCACGCATCCGCTGTAGTCATTTACTTCGTTGCTGACAACGCTCGTCAATTGGATCGCTCGATTTAGTTCACCTTCGCCAACGTCTTCGACTTCCCCGCTATACTCGATGATAGGGCTCGCTCGCTCGCTTGGGTATCGGAGGAGCTTCCTTTGCTCCTCGAGGGCTGGGAGGAGGGTATTGGTTCGCGCAGGTACAAACCTCAGAAGCTTCGCATCATGGAGGGTCAGCTTGACCGCGTTCACGAGGGGCTCGACATTCTCGGACGTGGAGACTACAAGGCCGAGAAGCTCGTCTACAAGCTTGCCTAAGCTTCCGTTTTCTGGGTGAACAGTTACCTCGCGATCTTGTCGCCAGCGAGGCTGATGACGAACGATACTGGAGTGGGCGCAGTGTTGGTTTATTTCAATCTACCTAGCTTACCTTTGTTCCAACTTTGAGTTCATACATGTCAATAACCTATGATTTTCAACATCGAAACCTTTTATCTGACAGATAACGACATTGGCGCCGAAGGTTGCATTGCCGCCTAAGCTCTGTCCGTCGTCTTCCTGCGTTTCATCCTCCGGCTACCGCCAGACTGAGGTCTGTTCATGAACTACGGAAATGGACGGTACTCACTGCTTGTGACCTCTGCAAGAGAGCTCTTGAAGATGGCTTGTCACAATGAGGAAGTCTATGTGGAACAATCGAAGGAAGTTAGGGCACTCTGGAAGTGACTGATTAGAATGGAGTTGCCTTGTTAACTCGGCGCCGAGGTAGCTTTTCCCTTGCTCACTCAGCATTTCCATCTCTTCGCTCCTCATTTTGTCTCCTCTGTTACACGTTCCTTGCTCTCCGGTCCTTCCTATCCCCCCTTATTCTCGCCCCCGTCCATAAAACGCGCAGTTCATTGTACATTTTGTTCTGCACTCTGACTATCATTTGGATTCGAAAAACCTGCCCAGAACCTTTACGGGAGCCTGTGTCACTGCCAGCACTTCAGTCCACTCGTCCACCTACGCCCCCCTTCTCACCCATCCTCCTCAGCCCTTGACCCTTGGCCAATCCTAACAAGCACCCCAACCAACGCCCCGCTTTATAATGTTCCGCAGAGATTCAATTCGGTTCGTTGCGCCGTTTGCAATCGCATGTTTCGTGATATGGATGTCTCTGATTTGAAGAATGTCTTGTGGGACAAGTTGTCCTAGAGATATCCACATGGTGGGGCACGAAGCAGTCGCTCTCCCGCGATCATGCTGGCTTTGGCGTCTGTTTCGTCAAACGCCGAGCCGCCTTCAACAAGCTTCTAAGCATGTTCATAATCCCTGTTTGGACGGATGTCCACCAACCCGCTGAGCCTAGGATCAGTCTCACCTGATTGAGTGTAACGGCGTTTGAATGGAAGGATGGTCCACCTGGGTAACGGCGTTTGAACTGAGGGTCGGTTCAACTGGACAAGCTCAAAGACCGGGCATCGCAAGCTTCACCTGAAGTAGCGGGACGGCCTTTGAACTGAGGGCAATCTCACCTGGACTAGCACAGATTTCGGGTTTTGGACATCAACCTTGTAAGCCGAAACATGCCTTGTTTACCGCTCACGTTTCAGTCAGCTGGACGCAGCCGGCTCGATCACTCTTGTGTCAGCTTGCCCGGTGACTCAAGGAGGTCGTATGTCTCCTTTCATGTGTTGACCTCTGCCTGATTTCTCTGCTTTTATACGCGATTAATCACGTCTCTTCGCATGCGACAACCATCTCGCTCACAACCCATTCGCTTCTACATTCAACATGACTACCCCCTCGTCCACTTCGACTATTACAGGCTCCTGCTACTGTGGGGCCACGGCTTACAAGGTCGTCGACGTCCCTGCCGGACCAGTTGATGGAATTATCTGCCACTGCAAAGTGCGTCACCTCTGAGCTCTCTGTATCACAGCTGAGTAAAACTGAGGCTGTCTCCTTGGCTGCAGACCTGCCAGAAACTGCACACCTTCCAGTCCTACAACGCGAGTTTCCCAAAGGACACACTTTCGGTCACAAAGGGCAATCCTTCGGTTGGTTTTTCTCGACTGCCCCTGCAAACCTTCTATTCCCTCTGACTTAAGGGCGCTTTTCTGTTTCATGTCAGATATACAAGGATGTGACCACCGATTCCGGAAAGCCCATTTACCGCCATCTATGTGGGCAATGTGGTTCGGCACTTTTCAGTTACCCTGACCTTGTACCGAACGCTGTCTTCGTTAAGGTATGACAAGTTTCCGCTCCTGTGCGGTAGCCCGTTCCCGATGGGTTTACCTGCATCATGAATTAGGTTGGATCGCTTGACGTCATCGATAGGGTCGTGCCGGCCGCCGAAATCGTAAGTCCCTTGTCCTCAAAACAAGCAATTGAGGTGCTCATTTGACTGTCGATCGGGTCTATCATTCGACACCAGTACATCGAGCGTGCTATCCAAGGAACCGCCGCGTACGTCTCACTCCACGTTTTATTAGTTTCCTTAACCTGGTGGAGAATAACGTTTTTTCTTTCGTAGTACTAGTGCGGACCGCAAGACCAAGCTTTACAAGGGCATGATGGCTGAGGAGATATAAGAGATGTCTCTGGTCAATCGTTATGTCGAGTCTTAATCTCCTCATAGTCTACCTGCATATCTTATGCATCTCAGGCGGACGACGCTTTCTCAGGTAATCGCCTCGCGCTTGAGCTTCCAGACAATGAACCAGAGCCCGGAAACGACGGACTCCTTTCACCAATTCTCTAGATGACAGTCCCACAGGTCTCGCTCGTGTCAGACCGCTCTCAGATCAGAGGATGAGAGCTTGAAATCGACAGAGGAGGTTGAGGTGGAAAACGTACAAGTGATTCGCCTCTTTCGCCTCGGTGATATGCCCTCTATGCCCAGCTTCTTAGACTTCTCGGCAGATTCGTAGCTCTGCGAAGGCGCCACAACATTATCTGCGTCTCCAGTGACAAGGAAGGTTGGTGGAAAGTTGGCGCCGACGATGTCAGGATCTCGCGGACTTGCCACTTCGACCCTGCGCCTGGCCAACGCGGCGCCAGTGTAGCCTTTCCCTTGCTTGATCAGCATTCCCATTTCTTTATTCCTTCGTTGCCTAATCTGTCCCACACTCTTTGCTTTCTAAACTTTCTCATCCCTCTCTTGTTCTCATCACTCCCTTGTTCTCACCACTCGTCCATAAAACGCTCATTTCATCGTAGTTTTGTTCTGCACTCTGACTATCATTTGGACACGACAAACTTGCCCAAGACCCTTAAGCGAGCCCGTGCCACCTCCATCACTTCAGTTCCCTTTCATCCCCCGCCACCGCTCTCAGTACACTTCGTCACTAACGTCCCTCTCCTCGCCCAGTCTTCTCTGCCCTTGACCCTTGGGCCAATCCTAACAAGAAGACTGAGTGAGGAGAGAGACGTTGGCGACGGAGTGGACTGAGCGGCGGCGGGTGGTGGATTTAAACTGAAGTGGTGGAGGTGACACGGGCTCGCTCGAGGTCTTGGGCAGGTTTGTCAGGTCCAAATGATAGTCAGAGTGCAGAACAAAATATACGATGAACTGAGTGTTTTATGGACGGGGTGAGAACAAAAGGGGGGGGGGGGGGATAGGAAGGACCCGAGAGCAAGGAATGTGTAACAGATGAGACAAAGAAGGAATGAAGAAACGGGAATGCTGGTCAAGCAAGGGAAAAACTACACCGGCGCCAAGTTGGCTAGGCGCAGGGTCGAAGTGGCAAGTCCGCGGGATCCTGACATCCATCTGTCAAACGGCAGGGAACAAGCCTGCTGCTTGCAGGTCCCCCACAAGGGAGACAAGATGGCGTGGCGTGCCTGGAAGGGGACGTGATGCGCGATAGACTCCGGGAACGACCGCAGTCTGGGAGGCGAGATCAGCGAGTGGCGTGTGAAGCGTTCGCTCTGCTGTGGTCGAGGGACGAGATTCGGCATCTGAGTGAAGGCGCCAACGTAGAAGACGAGGGCGAAAGGGATTTCAGGGAAAGAGGAAAGGAAAGAAGAAAATAAATTCAAATGCTGCAGAAGGAAAATAAACAATATCATGGAGACAGTGCCAGAGATCGACCCATCCGTCCGCTGCACCGTCTGGTCTAGCACCTTGACTTTACCACCGCGATCTTAGCCCATTCCTCTTATTCCCACCTTGCACCTGGGAAATTCAACTATTAGATCACTAGTCCTTACTTAAGTGCTCACTTCTCAACCTTCGGGTTTGCTTTGAACCGTGCGTATCTTGCCGTACCCTAACCAGTTATATTGTCCTCCAACCATGATCCTTCACCCTGCCGAACTTATGCAAACAGCATCACTCAATTGAACAACTACTCTCCATCCTTTCTTCCGTTGGACCTTTCATGATCCGCTCATCTTCTTTCCTGCAAAGCGAGCCTAACCTCTTCTCCCGCCCCTAACCTCTACTTGACACTAATGAGCTCTTCGAGGACGTAACACGGACAGAACAAGAATACGCTTTCGCCCATACCAATATATTCATGATCAAAGGTTTTTACAGCGCCCAAGCGAGCAGGCGGCCGCGCTCGCCAAACTCGCCCTCCCAGGCAAGCTTCCAGCCACGCGGCTCAAGCAAATCCTTGTAGATTTGCGGTGAAAGGATCCACGGCGGACCCGTGTGCTGGTTCTCTTCTTTCCACATCGGCCAACACGCTGTGAGCAAAAGTGAGTCCGGCTGAGAGGACAAGAGCTCGGTGTAGCGGTCGGCCCAACGATCACGCATGTCCGGCGGCAGGGCGCAGAGGAATGTGAGGTCCCAAGCGAGCTGGATTTGAGCTATCAGTATATGCTGAGTCGTGAGGCGTGTCAACCAGAAGAAGACGGGGACCACTCACAGAAAAGCCTTCTGAGGGCGGCTCGAATGTAAAGAAATCGGCACAATGAATCTCGACCGGCCGCGCATCAGGCTCGATCACGTCCCGTGACGCAAGCCACCTGTGAAGACGAAGCGATGTAAGCACAAACACATACCCACGCATGGAATACTTTAGGTACTCTTTGGCTGCTGCGACGGCCGTCTCTGAAAGGTCGAGCCCCCATGTCGATCGTTTATGGTCGCCGACCTCGGCGAGGGCAGCCGCGTCGTACCCCTACGACCGAATCAATCAGAATGCAGACAGCAAAACCGATGGCGTGTCGACTTACTCTTCCACATCCAGCAACAAGCCCCATGCCAAAATTGGGTATTTTGACTGCTGCCGGCGGCGCCTTGAGGAATGCAACGAGATACGGGTCGGCTTGGCCGCGATCCCAATGAGTGACGGAGGCTTTCCACAATAGATCCCAGCCATGCTTGCCGTTATCAGCAATGGCTCCAATGATGGTGATGTTGTCTCCGGGTTCTGCCATTGTGATGGTTTGAGGAAGGAGTGCAACGAGACGTAATCAGTAAGTTTAGTGACAACGCAAGAGTGGGGCGGGCAGGCCGATTCGTCAGCAGGCAGAGAGGAAGTTCCCGCACTGACCTCGCTTGTCATCTCTGTGTTGGCAATCGACTGGTAAGCTATCTCTTTCAAACGCCGGAGCTCGGACGGCAACTAGGGCGAACCCACTCGAGCAGATGCAGGACACTTGCTTCCCGATTCCTCGGCACACGTGAATGATTGAGCGATGCGCATGGGACCTCTCATATTCGAATATATGCTGATTTTAAGACTCATAGTGAGTGACAAATATCAGCAGCCGTTCTTAAGGACTTCGCTGTCGATTATCAGTCTATCCCCTGCATCTGGCCATACTGCTGATATCTTCCTCTTGATCACAACGGTGCGCTCATGCTTTCTTCCCCAACCAGTTTCGGCGTTACGACACATATTGTTGAAGTGACTAAGCATATAGTACATTCGGTGGTGTAGTCATGTGCAACCAGAAGTCCTCATCTCCTTCCGTGCATCCTTCATCTCTGCAACCGATGTTTACGCGACATCCTAGACTTATATCTTCATGTTCAAGCTGGCTGTTTTCGTGTATTCGATCAAACTCTCCAATTTCTTTCAATCACTCAACATTGTATGCAAGCCGCCGTCTCCGGTGCATCAGACACACGTTCGAACTGCCCTACGAGATCAGGCCACATAAGCCAAACGTCTTAAGCCAAAGATATTCTCTCATCTTATATACCTCTAGCTTTCTCACAACCCGAACAGCTTGATGAGGTCGAGCACATGCTTATGCCCATCCTGTCAACTCTTCTTCCTTCCATTGCCCTCTGAACCAGACGACGCTCAGATCTCTTTGGCCATCATACCCTCAAAGAGCTTTGTCTTGCGTGCGGCGCATTCACTGCAGATCCGTGATCGTTAGCGGCGAGGAACGAGGTTGAGATTGCGAGCGGCATTTAAGTAGTGCGAAGTACGCACGCAGACGTTCCCTTGATGGCTCTCTCCACGAACTGCAATGGGAAAGTAACAGACATAAATAATTAGAGATTACAGGTGTGACTGGGCTAGAGAATGATTCATAAGTAAACTCACAATCTCGACGGCCGGCTTGACCCTGGCCAATTGGTCAAGAACGCCAGCCTGTTCAATCAATGAAGAATTCGGCACAGGCATGTTAAGCCTTATTTCGTTCTTTTTTTCTCCTGTTTTCACTTCATTTGGAGCAGATATAAAACGCACCTTGACGAACACTACGTCGGGCATCGATTCGGGATACGCGTAAAGCGCAGAGCCGCACTTGCCGCAGAAGGCGCGGTGGATGGTGTAACCCGAGTCGGCGCCAGTGTCATCGTACATCTAGTGACGATAAACAACCAGTGAGTCCATCTTCTTAAAGTAACAGGCGAGAGATCGTGACTCTATGGCTAGACCTACGTTAGGCTCTCCTTTGGTAACCTTCAGCTGCTCCTTCTTGAACTGAGCGTTGTACGACTGAAAGGTGTGCAGCTTCTGGCACGTCTGAGAGGGGACCACAAGGACACAAGGAAGACCATATCAGCATGTGTTTCAGGATCAACAGGCGGAGGGACAAACTCGGCAGTGGCAGATGACTCCAGGAATGTCTTCAGCTGAGACGTCGGCGACCTCGAAGGCGATGGAGCCGCAATAGCACGAGGCAGTAAGCGTAGAAGTAGACATAGCGGTGAAGGGCTGAAGTGAGCGAAGCGAGATGATGGTTGTAAGAGGTAGCTTGAGGCATTTGCCGAGTTAAGAACGGTCCTGCACCAGGCGCCGTCACCGCAAGCGTCATAGACTGGCAACTGAGAGTCAGTCGCCGGCCTCGGGCTCAGCCACTCAGCGCGTGTGGCTGGCTGAGTTCGGCGTTTGCTCGAGTTGTGACATGAACGGACTTGCCTGTTCTAGGGATAAAAAATACTGAAGCTCACATATTCTTTATGTCAAGTGGAGGAAAGCCGGAACGCGCAAAGCCCGGAAAAATTGATAAGCTTACAAAGTCCATAAAATCGTCCTCGTCAGCAGAGGCTCGTTTTGATGGGAGGGAACCGGCAGAGACATGTGGGAAATCGCGGGAATATCTGCAAACTGCTTCCGTGCTCTTTTCTCAGCCTCCTTCAGAAGAGTGAAGAGTAGGACGCTTCCTACGACCTGAATCAGCTGAAACTATGGATGAGCAATCACAAGTGATGAGGAATCAGCCTCCACCTGCAATGAATGTTACGAAGGCGTTTCCCTAAAAGGACAAAATCAGGGACGGCGAAAGGGAGAGACGACATCGACGACAGTGTTTCATCTGAGGTTTAAAAGCGGCTAAACCCTCACCGTTTGTGTCTGCACCCCGACCATCACTAGCCGCGTCGCCTCCCACCTCCAACCAGCATCTGTCTCTATCACAACATGTCCCCTATCCCATCCACTGTCAAGGCCCTGGCTGCATCCCCAGACCTAGGACTCCCTAATGTTATCGAGATCCCCTTTGGAACTCGTGAGGCCGTAAAGAATCTCAGCCCGCAATCCGTCGTGGTCGCCAATCGTGCTATCGGACTTAATCCGTGCGTTTATTGTAATTGACCTAACACATCTTCGTCCTGACTTGGCCGGTACGTTATGTTTGCTTTGTGGCTGGGTTGTGCAGCACCGACTATAAGGTAAGGCTACTGCCTTTCGACAATTGTCTCATTCATTTCAGGCTGATAATCCTTCTTTCCTCTAGCACGCACACGGTGACTGGAGCGCCAAGAAGCTCGTCATCATCGGCACTGACAGTGCCGGCACCGCCCTCAAGGTCGGCTCGGGCGTCAGCCACATCAAAGAGGGCGACCGTGTTGCCGGCATGGTCTACGGCTGCTCCACCGAAGAGCAGGGAGCCTGCTCTGAGGGTACGTGATTGGAGCTGCATGAATCGTTTCACCGCATTGTTGACCCATTTGACGCGTTGTCGTTGCTGAAAACTTCTTCAGGCGTCGTTTTCGATGCAGCGAATGCTTTCGTCATGCCTCCGGGCATGAGCGATGTCGAGGGTGCCGCCTTCACTGTGAGTGTATCTGACTACAGGCTCTGCTTTTTGTCCATTCTGAGCCTCCATCTGACGCCTCACATGTTCAGGCTGTCCACTTGACTGTCGTTCAGACCTTTTACATGCGCTGGAACCTTCCTAAGCCTTCGGCTCCCGACACTTCCTCGCCCAAGCAGATCATGCTTGTCTGGGGCGGTGAGTTGCTCGGCAGTCTCTGCTTCATGTTAGGCGCCACAACTGACAATCTTGTATTCGTATTGGTTAGGGTCCACCGCCGTTGGCCATCACGCCGTGCAGCTTGCCACGCTCTCTGGCTATCGAGTCTTTGTGACTGCCTCGCCGGAGAACCATGCTCGGCTCCGCGAGATCGGCGCCGATCAGTGTTTTAACTACAAGGACCCCAATGTTGTCGAGGCGATCAAAAAGGCTGCCGGCGAACAGGGAGTCTTTGCCGCTTACGACACCGCTGGTGCGAACGGCTCGCTCGAAAGCTGCATCGGTAAGTGCTTGTTCCCCTTTTTATACAGCTAGGTCTTAATCTTACGGAAGATCGAGCGCATTTCAGACGCCATTGGCTCAAAGGGCGGCCGTGTGATGTGCACTCTTCCCTTTGGGGATGAAGCTGCCAACCGTCGCAGTGACGTCAAGGCTGAGTTTGTGAGCGTCTATACTGTCGTTGGCTACCCTGTGAGTGTTTTGTCCTCTGTTTACGCAAGAGCTTGTCATTCTCCTCTTGATTTGTCTGCACGCATCCGCTGTAGTCATTTACTTCGTTGCTGACAACGCTCGTCAATTGGATCGCTCGATTTAGTTCACCTTCGCCAACGTCTTCGACTTCCCCGCTATACTCGATGATAGGGCTCGCTCGCTCGCTTGGGTATCGGAGGAGCTTCCTTTGCTCCTCGAGGGCTGGGAGGAGGGTATTGGTTCGCGCAGGTACAAACCTCAGAAGCTTCGCATCATGGAGGGTCAGCTTGACCGCGTTCACGAGGGGCTCGACATTCTCGGACGTGGAGACTACAAGGCCGAGAAGCTCGTCTACAAGCTTGCCTAAGCTTCCGTTTTCTGGGTGAACAGTTACCTCGCGATCTTGTCGCCAGCGAGGCTGATGACGAACGATACTGGAGTGGGCGCAGTGTTGGTTTATTTCAATCTACCTAGCTTACCTTTGTTCCAACTTTGAGTTCATACATGTCAATAACCTATGATTTTCAACATCGAAACCTTTTATCTGACAGATAACGACATTGGCGCCGAAGGTTGCATTGCCGCCTAAGCTCTGTCCGTCGTCTTCCTGCGTTTCATCCTCCGGCTACCGCCAGACTGAGGTCTGTTCATGAACTACGGAAATGGACGGTACTCACTGCTTGTGACCTCTGCAAGAGAGCTCTTGAAGATGGCTTGTCACAATGAGGAAGTCTATGTGGAACAATCGAAGGAAGTTAGGGCACTCTGGAAGTGACTGATTAGAATGGAGTTGCCTTGTTAACTCGGCGCCGAGGTAGCTTTTCCCTTGCTCACTCAGCATTTCCATCTCTTCGCTCCTCATTTTGTCTCCTCTGTTACACGTTCCTTGCTCTCCGGTCCTTCCTATCCCCCCTTATTCTCGCCCCCGTCCATAAAACGCGCAGTTCATTGTACATTTTGTTCTGCACTCTGACTATCATTTGGATTCGAAAAACCTGCCCAGAACCTTTACGGGAGCCTGTGTCACTGCCAGCACTTCAGTCCACTCGTCCACCTACGCCCCCCTTCTCACCCATCCTCCTCAGCCCTTGACCCTTGGCCAATCCTAACAAGCACCCCAACCAACGCCCCGCTTTATAATGTTCCGCAGAGATTCAATTCGGTTCGTTGCGCCGTTTGCAATCGCATGTTTCGTGATATGGATGTCTCTGATTTGAAGAATGTCTTGTGGGACAAGTTGTCCTAGAGATATCCACATGGTGGGGCACGAAGCAGTCGCTCTCCCGCGATCATGCTGGCTTTGGCGTCTGTTTCGTCAAACGCCGAGCCGCCTTCAACAAGCTTCTAAGCATGTTCATAATCCCTGTTTGGACGGATGTCCACCAACCCGCTGAGCCTAGGATCAGTCTCACCTGATTGAGTGTAACGGCGTTTGAATGGAAGGATGGTCCACCTGGGTAACGGCGTTTGAACTGAGGGTCGGTTCAACTGGACAAGCTCAAAGACCGGGCATCGCAAGCTTCACCTGAAGTAGCGGGACGGCCTTTGAACTGAGGGCAATCTCACCTGGACTAGCACAGATTTCGGGTTTTGGACATCAACCTTGTAAGCCGAAACATGCCTTGTTTACCGCTCACGTTTCAGTCAGCTGGACGCAGCCGGCTCGATCACTCTTGTGTCAGCTTGCCCGGTGACTCAAGGAGGTCGTATGTCTCCTTTCATGTGTTGACCTCTGCCTGATTTCTCTGCTTTTATACGCGATTAATCACGTCTCTTCGCATGCGACAACCATCTCGCTCACAACCCATTCGCTTCTACATTCAACATGACTACCCCCTCGTCCACTTCGACTATTACAGGCTCCTGCTACTGTGGGGCCACGGCTTACAAGGTCGTCGACGTCCCTGCCGGACCAGTTGATGGAATTATCTGCCACTGCAAAGTGCGTCACCTCTGAGCTCTCTGTATCACAGCTGAGTAAAACTGAGGCTGTCTCCTTGGCTGCAGACCTGCCAGAAACTGCACACCTTCCAGTCCTACAACGCGAGTTTCCCAAAGGACACACTTTCGGTCACAAAGGGCAATCCTTCGGTTGGTTTTTCTCGACTGCCCCTGCAAACCTTCTATTCCCTCTGACTTAAGGGCGCTTTTCTGTTTCATGTCAGATATACAAGGATGTGACCACCGATTCCGGAAAGCCCATTTACCGCCATCTATGTGGGCAATGTGGTTCGGCACTTTTCAGTTACCCTGACCTTGTACCGAACGCTGTCTTCGTTAAGGTATGACAAGTTTCCGCTCCTGTGCGGTAGCCCGTTCCCGATGGGTTTACCTGCATCATGAATTAGGTTGGATCGCTTGACGTCATCGATAGGGTCGTGCCGGCCGCCGAAATCGTAAGTCCCTTGTCCTCAAAACAAGCAATTGAGGTGCTCATTTGACTGTCGATCGGGTCTATCATTCGACACCAGTACATCGAGCGTGCTATCCAAGGAACCGCCGCGTACGTCTCACTCCACGTTTTATTAGTTTCCTTAACCTGGTGGAGAATAACGTTTTTTCTTTCGTAGTACTAGTGCGGACCGCAAGACCAAGCTTTACAAGGGCATGATGGCTGAGGAGATATAAGAGATGTCTCTGGTCAATCGTTATGTCGAGTCTTAATCTCCTCATAGTCTACCTGCATATCTTATGCATCTCAGGCGGACGACGCTTTCTCAGGTAATCGCCTCGCGCTTGAGCTTCCAGACAATGAACCAGAGCCCGGAAACGACGGACTCCTTTCACCAATTCTCTAGATGACAGTCCCACAGGTCTCGCTCGTGTCAGACCGCTCTCAGATCAGAGGATGAGAGCTTGAAATCGACAGAGGAGGTTGAGGTGGAAAACGTACAAGTGATTCGCCTCTTTCGCCTCGGTGATATGCCCTCTATGCCCAGCTTCTTAGACTTCTCGGCAGATTCGTAGCTCTGCGAAGGCGCCACAACATTATCTGCGTCTCCAGTGACAAGGAAGGTTGGTGGAAAGTTGGCGCCGACGATGTCAGGATCTCGCGGACTTGCCACTTCGACCCTGCGCCTGGCCAACGCGGCGCCAGTGTAGCCTTTCCCTTGCTTGATCAGCATTCCCATTTCTTTATTCCTTCGTTGCCTAATCTGTCCCACACTCTTTGCTTTCTAAACTTTCTCATCCCTCTCTTGTTCTCATCACTCCCTTGTTCTCACCACTCGTCCATAAAACGCTCATTTCATCGTAGTTTTGTTCTGCACTCTGACTATCATTTGGACACGACAAACTTGCCCAAGACCCTTAAGCGAGCCCGTGCCACCTCCATCACTTCAGTTCCCTTTCATCCCCCGCCACCGCTCTCAGTACACTTCGTCACCAACGTCCCTCTCCTCGCCCAGTCTTCTCTGCCCTTGACCCTTGGGCCAATCCTAACAGAGGGTTTCTACTGACATGGGCTAAAATTTGGAGAACTTTGTAAGCTTATCAATTTTTTTCCGGGCTTTGCGCGTTCCGGCTTTCCTCCACTTGACAGAAAGAATATGTGAGCTTCAGTATTTTTTATCCCTAGAACAGGCCAGCCCGTTCGTGTCACAACTCGAGCAAACGCCGACCTCAGTCAGCCACACGCGCTGACCGGCTGAGCCCGAGGCCGGCGACTGACTTTCAGTTGCCAGTCCAAGACGCATGCAGCGACGGCGCCATCGTCACTTCCTTTCATCGACCGCTTCATTTGACCGCTCACCCACTCACCATCCACCGACCTTAGTCTCCACACCTGCCAGTCCACTGCCACCACCGCCGAAAAGTCTCACCATGGCTTCCACCACCCCTGCTTCGCCCGACCCTGTCGACATTTTCACCGGCTTCCAGCCCATCGCCGTCGACGCCTACCAGTACGACTTGGGTACCTGGACCCGCCCTGTCAAGACCACCTCTCGCGCCGCCCAAACATGGTTCGACCGCGGCATGCTCTGGACTTACGGCTTCAACCACGAAGAGGCCGTCCGGTGCTTCCAGCAGGCGCTGGCGCTTGACCCGCAGTGCGCCATGGCCTATTGGGGTTACGCGTACGCCAAGGGCCCCAACTACAACCGGCCGTTCGAGCTTCTTTCCAAAGATCAGCTCCCCTCCATTCTAAAGGCCTGCAACCAGGCGTGTCAACTCGCCATTGAACACGCGGCCGACCCGCTCGAGCGCGCTCTCGCCGAGGCCCTCATCCACCGGTTTCCTAAGGACGCACTCGCTGAGGACTTCAAGGGCTGGACAAAGCGGTGGGGCGACGAGATGTACAAGGTGTACGCCCAGCATGGCGCCGACCTCGACGTCGCCGTCGTCTACGCGGACAGCCGGATGAACATCGCGGCCTGGCAGCTGTGGGACATCCCGACCGGCGCACCCAACCCGGAGACGCACACACTGGAGGTGCGCGACGTCCTTCAGAAGGCCCTCGGCGACCCGAAGAGCAAGACGCACGCCGGCGTGTTGCACTTCTGGATCCATCTGATGGAGCTCTCGCCCACGCCCGAGGCTGCTATCGTACCCGGCGACCGGCTGCGCGGCCTCATCCCGGACTCGGGCCACCTGCATCACATGCCGACACACATCGACATCATTATTGGCGACTACCGGCGAGCGATCGCGTCCAACGTGCAGGGAATGACCTCGGACCTCAAATACGAACAGCTCACGTCCGATTCGGACTTTTACACCCTCTACCGCCTGCACAATATCCAGTTCCTCATCTACGCCGCCATGTTTAACGGCCAGTACGAGTACGCGCTCGAGGGAGTCGCAAGGCTCGAGCGTGCGCTGCCCGAGCAACTACTGCGCATCAACGGCAACGCCGATTGGTTTGAGGATTTCAGCACCGTCAAGATCCACGTCTACGTCCGCTTCGGCAAGTGGGACGAGATCCTTGCGATGCCCTTCCCGGCCGACGAGGAGCTGTACTCTGTAACGACCGCGACGCTCCGCTACGCGCGCGGCGTCGCGCACGCCGTCCTGGGCAACGTCAACGAGGCGGAGGTCGAGCAGCGCCTCTTCGCACAGGCGCGCGCGGCGGTCCAGCCAACCCGGATGAACTGGCCCAATCAGTGCAAGAACATCCTCGGCGTCGGGGAGGCCATGCTCGCGGGCGAGCTCGAGTATCGCAAGGGCAATTACGACGTTGCCTTTGACCACCTACGTGAGTCAATCGCGCGGTCCGACGGCCTCGTCTACTCGGAGCCTTGGGGCTGGATGCAGCCTCCCCGCCACGCATACGCCGCGCTGTTGCTTGAGCAGGGACATGTTCAAGAGGCTGCAGACGTATACGCCGCGGACCTCGGGTACGACTCGACGCTTCCGCGCGCGCTCCAGCATCCACACAACATTTGGGCGCTACACGGCTACCACGAGTGCCTGCAGAAACTCGGCAGGGCTCAGCACGCCGACATCGTCAAGGTCGAGCTCGGCACGGCCCTCGCGGTCGCTGACATTGAGATCAAGTCAAGCTGTTACTGCCGCAAGGTCGAGGCGGAGGACGTGATGACTTGCTGCCGATAGGCGAAGAGGCCTGTTGGGGAGATGTTGGGAGGGCTATGCGCATGTCTTCACCGTCACCTGGCTTACGTCGATGCAGGAGCGCATGCAACGCAATCAACGGCAGTGGGGATGTCCCTGGTAAGCGTTTGAGATTGGCATCGACAGCCCAGGACTTTACTTTGACTGGACCAGCGACGACATGGAGACGTTCCTTCGAGGACATGCATGGATTTGTCATATTGACAAGGGTGGAAAGGAGGCAATACCCACCGTCTCAGACGTTGTTCCTCGTGTACGCACGTGACAAATTGCATGCATTCTGACTGAGAAAGGGTCTAGCTTCGTGGCTGCACTTTGACAACATCTGGACGGAGCTCGGGTTTTCCCGACCCGCAGGATGAAGCCAGCTTCAGGTATACGGACAAATACCGTGCGAGTCCCCGTAACGTTAGGTAGACCCAGGCGGATGAGAGAAGGTTGGGTCCCTGATTTTGTCCATTTTAGGAAAACGCCTTCGTAACATTCATTGCAGGTGGAGGCTGATTCCTCATCACTTGTGATTGCTCATCCATAGTTTCAGCTGATTCAGGTCGTAGGAAGCGTCCTACTCTTCACTCTTCTGAAGGAGGCTGAGAAAAGAGCACGGAAGCAGTTTGCAGATATTCCCGCGATTTCCCACATGTCTCTGCCGGTTCCCTCCCATCAAAACGAGCCTCTGCTGACGAGGACGATTTTATGGACTTTGTAAGCTTATCAATTTTTCCGGGCTTTGCGCGTTCCGGCTTTCCTCCACTTGACATAAAGAATATGTGAGCTTCAGTATTTTTTATCCCTAGAACAGGCAAGTCCGTTCATGTCACAACTCGAGCAAACGCCGAACTCAGCCAGCCACACGCGCTGAGTGGCTGAGCCCGAGGCCGGCGACTGACTCTCAGTTGCCAGTCTATGACGCTTGCGGTGACGGCGCCTGGTGCAGGACCGTTCTTAACTCGGCAAATGCCTCAAGCTACCTCTTACAACCATCATCTCGCTTCGCTCACTTCAGCCCTTCACCGCTATGTCTACTTCTACGCTTACTGCCTCGTGCTATTGCGGCTCCATCGCCTTCGAGGTCGCCGACGTCTCAGCTGAAGACATTCCTGGAGTCATCTGCCACTGCCGAGTTTGTCCCTCCGCCTGTTGATCCTGAAACACATGCTGATATGGTCTTCCTTGTGTCCTTGTGGTCCCCTCTCAGACGTGCCAGAAGCTGCACACCTTTCAGTCGTACAACGCTCAGTTCAAGAAGGAGCAGCTGAAGGTTACCAAAGGAGAGCCTAACGTAGGTCTAGCCATAGAGTCACGATCTCTCGCCTGTTACTTTAAGAAGATGGACTCACTGGTTGTTTATCGTCACTAGATGTACGATGACACTGGCGCCGACTCGGGTTACACCATCCACCGCGCCTTCTGCGGCAAGTGCGGCTCTGCGCTTTACGCGTATCCCGAATCGATGCCCGACGTAGTGTTCGTCAAGGTGCGTTTTATATCTGCTCCAAATGAAGTGAAAACAGGAGAAAAAAAGAACGAAATAAGGCTTAACATGCCTGTGCCGAATTCTTCATTGATTGAACAGGCTGGCGTTCTTGACCAATTGGCCAGGGTCAAGCCGGCCGTCGAGATTGTGAGTTTACTTATGAATCATTCTCTAGCCCAGTCACACCTGTAATCTCTAATTATTTATGTCTGTTACTTTCCCATTGCAGTTCGTGGAGAGAGCCATCAAGGGAACGTCTGCGTGCGTACTTCGCACTACTTAAATGCCGCTCGCAATCTCAACCTCGTTCCTCGCCGCTAACGATCACGGATCTGCAGTGAATGCGCCGCACGCAAGACAAAGCTCTTTGAGGGTATGATGGCCAAAGAGATCTGAGCGTCGTCTGGTTCAGAGGGCAATGGAAGGAAGAAGAGTTGACAGGATGGGCATAAGCATGTGCTCGACCTCATCAAGCTGTTCGGGTTGTGAGAAAGCTAGAGGTATATAAGATGAGAGAATATCTTTGGCTTAAGACGTTTGGCTTATGTGGCCTGATCTCGTAGGGCAGTTCGAACGTGTGTCTGATGCACCGGAGACGGCGGCTTGCATACAATGTTGAGTGATTGAAAGAAATTGGAGAGTTTGATCGAATACACGAAAACAGCCAGCTTGAACATGAAGATATAAGTCTAGGATGTCGCGTAAACATCGGTTGCAGAGATGAAGGATGCACGGAAGGAGATGAGGACTTCTGGTTGCACATGACTACACCACCGAATGTACTATATGCTTAGTCACTTCAACAATATGTGTCGTAACGCCGAAACTGGTTGGGGAAGAAAGCATGAGCGCACCGTTGTGATCAAGAGGAAGATATCAGCAGTATGGCCAGATGCAGGGGATAGACTGATAATCGACAGCGAAGTCCTTAAGAACGGCTGCTGATATTTGTCACTCACTATGAGTCTTAAAATCAGCATATATTCGAATATGAGAGGTCCCATGCGCATCGCTCAATCATTCACGTGTGCCGAGGAATCGGGAAGCAAGTGTCCTGCATCTGCTCGAGTGGGTTCGCCCTAGTTGCCGTCCGAGCTCCGGCGTTTGAAAGAGATAGCTTACCAGTCGATTGCCAACACAGAGATGACAAGCGAGGTCAGTGCGGGAACTTCCTCTCTGCCTGCTGACGAATCGGCCTGCCCGCCCCACTCTTGCGTTGTCACTAAACTTACTGATTACGTCTCGTTGCACTCCTTCCTCAAACCATCACAATGGCAGAACCCGGAGACAACATCACCATCATTGGAGCCATTGCTGATAACGGCAAGCATGGCTGGGATCTATTGTGGAAAGCCTCCGTCACTCATTGGGATCGCGGCCAAGCCGACCCGTATCTCGTTGCATTCCTCAAGGCGCCGCCGGCAGCAGTCAAAATACCCAATTTTGGCATGGGGCTTGTTGCTGGATGTGGAAGAGTAAGTCGACACGCCATCGGTTTTGCTGTCTGCATTCTGATTGATTCGGTCGTAGGGGTACGACGCGGCTGCCCTCGCCGAGGTCGGCGACCATAAACGATCGACATGGGGGCTCGACCTTTCAGAGACGGCCGTCGCAGCAGCCAAAGAGTACCTAAAGTATTCCATGCGTGGGTATGTGTTTGTGCTTACATCGCTTCGTCTTCACAGGTGGCTTGCGTCACGGGACGTGATCGAGCCTGATGCGCGGCCGGTCGAGATTCATTGTGCCGATTTCTTTACATTCGAGCCGCCCTCAGAAGGCTTTTCTGTGAGTGGTCCCCGTCTTCTTCTGGTTGACACGCCTCACGACTCAGCATATACTGATAGCTCAAATCCAGCTCGCTTGGGACCTCACATTCCTCTGCGCCCTGCCGCCGGACATGCGTGATCGTTGGGCCGACCGCTACACCGAGCTCTTGTCCTCTCAGCCGGACTCACTTTTGCTCACAGCGTGTTGGCCGATGTGGAAAGAAGAGAACCAGCACACGGGTCCGCCGTGGATCCTTTCACCGCAAATCTACAAGGATTTGCTTGAGCCGCGTGGCTGGAAGCTTGCCTGGGAGGGCGAGTTTGGCGAGCGCGGCCGCCTGCTCGCTTGGGCGCTGTAAAAACCTTTGATCATGAATATATTGGTATGGGCGAAAGCGTATTCTTGTTCTGTCCGTGTTACGTCCTCGAAGAGCTCATTAGTGTCAAGTAGAGGTTAGGGGCGGGAGAAGAGGTTAGGCTCGCTTTGCAGGAAAGAAGATGAGCGGATCATGAAAGGTCCAACGGAAGAAAGGATGGAGAGTAGTTGTTCAATTGAGTGATGCTGTTTGCATAAGTTCGGCAGGGTGAAGGATCATGGTTGGAGGACAATATAACTGGTTAGGGTACGGCAAGATACGCACGGTTCAAAGCAAACCCGAAGGTTGAGAAGTGAGCACTTAAGTAAGGACTAGTGATCTAATAGTTGAATTTCCCAGGTGCAAGGTGGGAATAAGAGGAATGGGCTAAGATCGCGGTGGTAAAGTCAAGGTGCTAGACCAGACGGTGCAGCGGACGGATGGGTCGATCTCTGGCACTGTCTCCATGATATTGTTTATTTTCCTTCTGCAGCATTTGAATTTATTTTCTTCTTTCCTTTCCTCTTTCCCTGAAATCCCTTTCGCCCTCGTCTTCTACGTTGGCGCCTTCACTCAGATGCCGAATCTCGTCCCTCGACCACAGCAGAGCGAACGCTTCACACGCCACTCGCTGATCTCGCCTCCCAGACTGCGGTCGTTCCCGGAGTCTATCGCGCATCACGTCCCCTTCCAGGCACGCCACGCCATCTTGTCTCCCTTGTGGGGGACCTGCAAGCAGCAGGCTTGTTCCCTGCCGTTTGACAGATGGATGTCAGGATCCCGCGGACTTGCCACTTCGACCCTGCGCCTAGCCAACTTGGCGCCGGTGTAGTTTTTCCCTTGCTTGACCAGCATTCCCGTTTCTTCATTCCTTCTTTGTCTCATCTGTTACACATTCCTTGCTCTCGGGTCCTTCCTATCCCCCCCCCCCCCCTTTTGTTCTCACCCCGTCCATAAAACACTCAGTTCATCGTATATTTTGTTCTGCACTCTGACTATCATTTGGACCTGACAAACCTGCCCAAGACCTCGAGCGAGCCCGTGTCACCTCCACCACTTCAGTTTAAATCCACCACCCGCCGCCGCTCAGTCCACTCCGTCGCCAACGTCTCTCTCCTCACTCAGTCTTCTTGTTAGGATTGGCCCAAGGGTCAAGGGCAGAGAAGACTGGGCGAGGAGAGGGACGTTAGTGACGAAGTGTACTGAGAGCGGTGGCGGGGGATGAAAGGGAACTGAAGTGATGGAGGTGGCACGGGCTCGCTTAAGGGTCTTGGGCAAGTTTGTCGTGTCCAAATGATAGTCAGAGTGCAGAACAAAACTACGATGAAATGAGCGTTTTATGGACGAGTGGTGAGAACAAGGGAGTGATGAGAACAAGAGAGGGATGAGAAAGTTTAGAAAGCAAAGAGTGTGGGACAGATTAGGCAACGAAGGAATAAAGAAATGGGAATGCTGATCAAGCAAGGGAAAGGCTACACTGGCGCCGCGTTGGCCAGGCGCAGGGTCGAAGTGGCAAGTCCGCGAGATCCTGACATCGTCGGCGCCAACTTTCCACCAACCTTCCTTGTCACTGGAGACGCAGATAATGTTGTGGCGCCTTCGCAGAGCTACGAATCTGCCGAGAAGTCTAAGAAGCTGGGCATAGAGGGCATATCACCGAGGCGAAAGAGGCGAATCACTTGTACGTTTTCCACCTCAACCTCCTCTGTCGATTTCAAGCTCTCATCCTCTGATCTGAGAGCGGTCTGACACGAGCGAGACCTGTGGGACTGTCATCTAGAGAATTGGTGAAAGGAGTCCGTCGTTTCCGGGCTCTGGTTCATTGTCTGGAAGCTCAAGCGCGAGGCGATTACCTGAGAAAGCGTCGTCCGCCTGAGATGCATAAGATATGCAGGTAGACTATGAGGAGATTAAGACTCGACATAACGATTGACCAGAGACATCTCTTATATCTCCTCAGCCATCATGCCCTTGTAAAGCTTGGTCTTGCGGTCCGCACTAGTACTACGAAAGAAAAAACGTTATTCTCCACCAGGTTAAGGAAACTAATAAAACGTGGAGTGAGACGTACGCGGCGGTTCCTTGGATAGCACGCTCGATGTACTGGTGTCGAATGATAGACCCGATCGACAGTCAAATGAGCACCTCAATTGCTTGTTTTGAGGACAAGGGACTTACGATTTCGGCGGCCGGCACGACCCTATCGATGACGTCAAGCGATCCAACCTAATTCATGATGCAGGTAAACCCATCGGGAACGGGCTACCGCACAGGAGCGGAAACTTGTCATACCTTAACGAAGACAGCGTTCGGTACAAGGTCAGGGTAACTGAAAAGTGCCGAACCACATTGCCCACATAGATGGCGGTAAATGGGCTTTCCGGAATCGGTGGTCACATCCTTGTATATCTGACATGAAACAGAAAAGCGCCCTTAAGTCAGAGGGAATAGAAGGTTTGCAGGGGCAGTCGAGAAAAACCAACCGAAGGATTGCCCTTTGTGACCGAAAGTGTGTCCTTTGGGAAACTCGCGTTGTAGGACTGGAAGGTGTGCAGTTTCTGGCAGGTCTGCAGCCAAGGAGACAGCCTCAGTTTTACTCAGCTGTGATACAGAGAGCTCAGAGGTGACGCACTTTGCAGTGGCAGATAATTCCATCAACTGGTCCGGCAGGGACGTCGACGACCTTGTAAGCCGTGGCCCCACAGTAGCAGGAGCCTGTAATAGTCGAAGTGGACGAGGGGGTAGTCATGTTGAATGTAGAAGCGAATGGGTTGTGAGCGAGATGGTTGTCGCATGCGAAGAGACGTGATTAATCGCGTATAAAAGCAGAGAAATCAGGCAGAGGTCAACACATGAAAGGAGACATACGACCTCCTTGAGTCACCGGGCAAGCTGACACAAGAGTGATCGAGCCGGCTGCGTCCAGCTGACTGAAACGTGAGCGGTAAACAAGGCATGTTTCGGCTTACAAGGTTGATGTCCAAAACCCGAAATCTGTGCTAGTCCAGGTGAGATTGCCCTCAGTTCAAAGGCCGTCCCGCTACTTCAGGTGAAGCTTGCGATGCCCGGTCTTTGAGCTTGTCCAGTTGAACCGACCCTCAGTTCAAACGCCGTTACCCAGGTGGACCATCCTTCCATTCAAACGCCGTTACACTCAATCAGGTGAGACTGATCCTAGGCTCAGCGGGTTGGTGGACATCCGTCCAAACAGGGATTATGAACATGCTTAGAAGCTTGTTGAAGGCGGCTCGGCGTTTGACGAAACAGACGCCAAAGCCAGCATGATCGCGGGAGAGCGACTGCTTCGTGCCCCACCATGTGGATATCTCTAGGACAACTTGTCCCACAAGACATTCTTCAAATCAGAGACATCCATATCACGAAACATGCGATTGCAAACGGCGCAACGAACCGAATTGAATCTCTGCGGAACATTATAAAGCGGGGCGTTGGTTGGGGTGCTTGTTAGGATTGGCCAAGGGTCAAGGGCTGAGGAGGATGGGTGAGAAGGGGGGCGTAGGTGGACGAGTGGACTGAAGTGCTGGCAGTGACACAGGCTCCCGTAAAGGTTCTGGGCAGGTTTTTCGAATCCAAATGATAGTCAGAGTGCAGAACAAAATGTACAATGAACTGCGCGTTTTATGGACGGGGGCGAGAATAAGGGGGGATAGGAAGGACCGGAGAGCAAGGAACGTGTAACAGAGGAGACAAAATGAGGAGCGAAGAGATGGAAATGCTGAGTGAGCAAGGGAAAAGCTACCTCGGCGCCGAGTTAACAAGGCAACTCCATTCTAATCAGTCACTTCCAGAGTGCCCTAACTTCCTTCGATTGTTCCACATAGACTTCCTCATTGTGACAAGCCATCTTCAAGAGCTCTCTTGCAGAGGTCACAAGCAGTGAGTACCGTCCATTTCCGTAGTTCATGAACAGACCTCAGTCTGGCGGTAGCCGGAGGATGAAACGCAGGAAGACGACGGACAGAGCTTAGGCGGCAATGCAACCTTCGGCGCCAATGTCGTTATCTGTCAGATAAAAGGTTTCGATGTTGAAAATCATAGGTTATTGACATGTATGAACTCAAAGTTGGAACAAAGGTAAGCTAGGTAGATTGAAATAAACCAACACTGCGCCCACTCCAGTATCGTTCGTCATCAGCCTCGCTGGCGACAAGATCGCGAGGTAACTGTTCACCCAGAAAACGGAAGCTTAGGCAAGCTTGTAGACGAGCTTCTCGGCCTTGTAGTCTCCACGTCCGAGAATGTCGAGCCCCTCGTGAACGCGGTCAAGCTGACCCTCCATGATGCGAAGCTTCTGAGGTTTGTACCTGCGCGAACCAATACCCTCCTCCCAGCCCTCGAGGAGCAAAGGAAGCTCCTCCGATACCCAAGCGAGCGAGCGAGCCCTATCATCGAGTATAGCGGGGAAGTCGAAGACGTTGGCGAAGGTGAACTAAATCGAGCGATCCAATTGACGAGCGTTGTCAGCAACGAAGTAAATGACTACAGCGGATGCGTGCAGACAAATCAAGAGGAGAATGACAAGCTCTTGCGTAAACAGAGGACAAAACACTCACAGGGTAGCCAACGACAGTATAGACGCTCACAAACTCAGCCTTGACGTCACTGCGACGGTTGGCAGCTTCATCCCCAAAGGGAAGAGTGCACATCACACGGCCGCCCTTTGAGCCAATGGCGTCTGAAATGCGCTCGATCTTCCGTAAGATTAAGACCTAGCTGTATAAAAAGGGGAACAAGCACTTACCGATGCAGCTTTCGAGCGAGCCGTTCGCACCAGCGGTGTCGTAAGCGGCAAAGACTCCCTGTTCGCCGGCAGCCTTTTTGATCGCCTCGACAACATTGGGGTCCTTGTAGTTAAAACACTGATCGGCGCCGATCTCGCGGAGCCGAGCATGGTTCTCCGGCGAGGCAGTCACAAAGACTCGATAGCCAGAGAGCGTGGCAAGCTGCACGGCGTGATGGCCAACGGCGGTGGACCCTAACCAATACGAATACAAGATTGTCAGTTGTGGCGCCTAACATGAAGCAGAGACTGCCGAGCAACTCACCGCCCCAGACAAGCATGATCTGCTTGGGCGAGGAAGTGTCGGGAGCCGAAGGCTTAGGAAGGTTCCAGCGCATGTAAAAGGTCTGAACGACAGTCAAGTGGACAGCCTGAACATGTGAGGCGTCAGATGGAGGCTCAGAATGGACAAAAAGCAGAGCCTGTAGTCAGATACACTCACAGTGAAGGCGGCACCCTCGACATCGCTCATGCCCGGAGGCATGACGAAAGCATTCGCTGCATCGAAAACGACGCCTGAAGAAGTTTTCAGCAACGACAACGCGTCAAATGGGTCAACAATGCGGTGAAACGATTCATGCAGCTCCAATCACGTACCCTCAGAGCAGGCTCCCTGCTCTTCGGTGGAGCAGCCGTAGACCATGCCGGCAACACGGTCGCCCTCTTTGATGTGGCTGACGCCCGAGCCGACCTTGAGGGCGGTGCCGGCACTGTCAGTGCCGATGATGACGAGCTTCTTGGCGCTCCAGTCACCGTGTGCGTGCTAGAGGAAAGAAGGATTATCAGCCTGAAATGAATGAGACAATTGTCGAAAGGCAGTAGCCTTACCTTATAGTCGGTGCTGCACAACCCAGCCACAAAGCAAACATAACGTACCGGCCAAGTCAGGACGAAGATGTGTTAGGTCAATTACAATAAACGCACGGATTAAGTCCGATAGCACGATTGGCGACCACGACGGATTGCGGGCTGAGATTCTTTACGGCCTCACGAGTTCCAAAGGGGATCTCGATAACATTAGGGAGTCCTAGGTCTGGGGATGCAGCCAGGGCCTTGACAGTGGATGGGATAGGGGACATGTTGTGATAGAGACAGATGCTGGTTGGAGGTGGGAGGCGACGCGGCTAGTGATGGTCGGGGTGCAGACACAAACGGTGAGGGTTTAGCCGCTTTTAAACCTCAGATGAAACACTGTCGTCGATGTCGTCTCTCCCTTTCGCCGTCCCTGATTTTGTCCTTTTAGGGAAACGCCTTCGTAACATTCATTGCAGGTGGAGGCTGATTCCTCATCACTTGTGATTGCTCATCCATAGTTTCAGCTGATTCAGGTCGTAGGAAGCGTCCTACTCTTCACTCTTCTGAAGGAGGCTGAGAAAAGAGCACGGAAGCAGTTTGCAGATATTCCCGCGATTTCCCACATGTCTCTGCCGGTTCCCTCCCATCAAAACGAGCCTCTGCTGACGAGGACGATTTTATGGACTTTGTAAGCTTATCAATTTTTCCGGGCTTTGCGCGTTCCGGCTTTCCTCCACTTGACATAAAGAATATGTGAGCTTCAGTATTTTTTATCCCTAGAACAGGCAAGTCCGTTCATGTCACAACTCGAGCAAACGCCGAACTCAGCCAGCCACACGCGCTGAGTGGCTGAGCCCGAGGCCGGCGACTGACTCTCAGTTGCCAGTCTATGACGCTTGCGGTGACGGCGCCTGGTGCAGGACCGTTCTTAACTCGGCAAATGCCTCAAGCTACCTCTTACAACCATCATCTCGCTTCGCTCACTTCAGCCCTTCACCGCTATGTCTACTTCTACGCTTACTGCCTCGTGCTATTGCGGCTCCATCGCCTTCGAGGTCGCCGACGTCTCAGCTGAAGACATTCCTGGAGTCATCTGCCACTGCCGAGTTTGTCCCTCCGCCTGTTGATCCTGAAACACATGCTGATATGGTCTTCCTTGTGTCCTTGTGGTCCCCTCTCAGACGTGCCAGAAGCTGCACACCTTTCAGTCGTACAACGCTCAGTTCAAGAAGGAGCAGCTGAAGGTTACCAAAGGAGAGCCTAACGTAGGTCTAGCCATAGAGTCACGATCTCTCGCCTGTTACTTTAAGAAGATGGACTCACTGGTTGTTTATCGTCACTAGATGTACGATGACACTGGCGCCGACTCGGGTTACACCATCCACCGCGCCTTCTGCGGCAAGTGCGGCTCTGCGCTTTACGCGTATCCCGAATCGATGCCCGACGTAGTGTTCGTCAAGGTGCGTTTTATATCTGCTCCAAATGAAGTGAAAACAGGAGAAAAAAAGAACGAAATAAGGCTTAACATGCCTGTGCCGAATTCTTCATTGATTGAACAGGCTGGCGTTCTTGACCAATTGGCCAGGGTCAAGCCGGCCGTCGAGATTGTGAGTTTACTTATGAATCATTCTCTAGCCCAGTCACACCTGTAATCTCTAATTATTTATGTCTGTTACTTTCCCATTGCAGTTCGTGGAGAGAGCCATCAAGGGAACGTCTGCGTGCGTACTTCGCACTACTTAAATGCCGCTCGCAATCTCAACCTCGTTCCTCGCCGCTAACGATCACGGATCTGCAGTGAATGCGCCGCACGCAAGACAAAGCTCTTTGAGGGTATGATGGCCAAAGAGATCTGAGCGTCGTCTGGTTCAGAGGGCAATGGAAGGAAGAAGAGTTGACAGGATGGGCATAAGCATGTGCTCGACCTCATCAAGCTGTTCGGGTTGTGAGAAAGCTAGAGGTATATAAGATGAGAGAATATCTTTGGCTTAAGACGTTTGGCTTATGTGGCCTGATCTCGTAGGGCAGTTCGAACGTGTGTCTGATGCACCGGAGACGGCGGCTTGCATACAATGTTGAGTGATTGAAAGAAATTGGAGAGTTTGATCGAATACACGAAAACAGCCAGCTTGAACATGAAGATATAAGTCTAGGATGTCGCGTAAACATCGGTTGCAGAGATGAAGGATGCACGGAAGGAGATGAGGACTTCTGGTTGCACATGACTACACCACCGAATGTACTATATGCTTAGTCACTTCAACAATATGTGTCGTAACGCCGAAACTGGTTGGGGAAGAAAGCATGAGCGCACCGTTGTGATCAAGAGGAAGATATCAGCAGTATGGCCAGATGCAGGGGATAGACTGATAATCGACAGCGAAGTCCTTAAGAACGGCTGCTGATATTTGTCACTCACTATGAGTCTTAAAATCAGCATATATTCGAATATGAGAGGTCCCATGCGCATCGCTCAATCATTCACGTGTGCCGAGGAATCGGGAAGCAAGTGTCCTGCATCTGCTCGAGTGGGTTCGCCCTAGTTGCCGTCCGAGCTCCGGCGTTTGAAAGAGATAGCTTACCAGTCGATTGCCAACACAGA